>VZTL01067269.1:26172-40537 GCA_013400535.1 Scopus umbretta | reverse complement strand
CGCGCCCGGCGCGGGCCTTCTCCTCAGGGTGCCGCCGGGGCGCCCGCGCCCGGCCGCCCCCCGGGGGGGATCCCGCCTCGCCTCGCCTCGCGACGGGGGTCTCCGGCCCCTCCCGCCGCCCCTGAGGCGCCGGCGGCTGGCCTCGCCTACGGAAGGAGGCGGGCGCCGGCCAGGGTCCCCGCGCCTTCCCCTCAGAGCCCCCTGCCGTAGAGGGCACTGTGGCGCAGGTGCTCCTCGAGACACTGGATGGCGGCATCGTCCACCTGGGGGTCGAACTTGTTGGCCAAGAGGTGGTGCTGCTGGAGCATCCAGGGCACGTCGCCCACCCCGTAGACGCAGACGGCGCGCTGGTGCTGGCCGGTGCAGGGCGGGTAGGGCGCGCCCTTGCTGGTGTCGCCCTCCAGGTACTGCCACTTGACCAGGCGGGGCAGGGCGTTCATGTCCGAGAGCTGGAACTTGTCATTCTGGGGCATGGCGCCCGGCACGCCGGGCATACGGTTGAGGGTGGCCCAGACGTGCTCGTCAGGGCTGTAGGTGTCCTTGGACCACTCGAGGAACTGCTGGACCGTGGGGTTCTCGAAGATGTGCTGCACGAAGGCCCGCGTGACCACGATGTACGCGTTGCCCGTGAACATGGGAGAGTTGTGGGGTGGCGGTAGTTTCTTCTTGGCTGTCCGGGAGATGAACTTCCCCACTTCGTGGTGGTACTGCCAACGCTCCTGCTTGAGGGCCGAGGGCTTCTCTGACTCCATGCTGTTCTGCCCCTGCAGCACCTTCAGGGTACGGACGATCTGGGCATTGGTCTTGATGGGGAAATCTGTGCCACAGGTATTGAGGACGTAGCGCCACGGCACGGGGCTCTGCAGCAGGTCCTGCATGCAGTTGAGGTCGGCCTGCAGCCGGGACCAGGAGGCATAGATGACGTTTTCCAGGCGGCTAGCCACAAAGACATTGGGGAAGCAGGCTACGATGGCCCGCACGGNCCGCCGCGCTTGCAGGGGGCTCCCGAGGCACGGCCACCACATGCCCCACGCCGGCGGGCACGGCCTCCTCTCTCGCGCGCCGCGCCGCTCCGCCACGTGCGGCCCGCCCTCCCCGCCGCTCAGGGGCGAAGCCCCGCCGACCCCCGCGTCCCCGGCTGCCTCACCTCGCCTCGCCGGGTCTGGTCTTGCCCCGTCGGTGGGCTTGACGGGGCGTGCTGGAGCCGGTGCTGCGCAAAAGAGTAGCCTGGCTGCCTGCTTCCTGGGTNTGGCGGTAGTTTCTTCTTGGCTGTCCGGGAGATGAACTTCCCCACTTCGTGGTGGTACTGCCAACGCTCCTGCTTGAGGGCCGAGGGCTTCTCTGACTCCATGCTGTTCTGCCCCTGCAGCACCTTCAGGGTACGGACGATCTGGGCATTGGTCTTGATGGGGAAATCTGTGCCACAGGTATTGAGGACGTAGCGCCACGGCACGGGGCTCTGCAGCAGGTCCTGCATGCAGTTGAGGTCGGCCTGCAGCCGGGACCAGGAGGCATAGATGACGTTTTCCAGGCGGCTAGCCACAAAGACATTGGGGAAGCAGGCTACGATGGCCCGCACGGCCTCCTGGAAGGCAGCCGGGGACTTGCTGTCGATGTGGACGCAGTAGATGTTCTGGGGGGTGTAGAGGGACCGCAGGAGCCTCTCGAACATCTCGATTTTGTTGTGGATGACCATGGAGTAGGCGATGGGGAACTCGGCCTCCTCCTGGCTCAGCGGGAACTCGATGAACCGCCGGGTCTCCTTGAAGCTGCTGCAGTCCTTCGTCATGTTCAGGTACTCCCCGGGCGTCAGGGCAAGCCTCTTGTTCGCCACCTCCAGGTTGCTGACCTGGGCCTGCCGGAGGGCCTCCTCGTCCCCGCGCACGACGCCCGAGCAGTTGATCCTCCAGCCGGGGGTGAGCTCCAGCGCATGGTAGAGGCGCTCGCGGCAGCGGGGGTGGGCGGCGGGGCAGGAGCGGGTGGNGCGGGGCGACCTCAGCGTAACCGCAGGTGAGTAACAAGTGAATAAAAGGAAGTCTCCTCCCTCCCCGTAGCGTGACTGCCGTTGGTTTTATCAACACTGGAGGCGGTTGTATATCTTGTCTGCCTGTTTAAAAGAAGGTGTTTTATCGTACCCCTGTCAGGTGTGTAACGCAAGGAAAATTCCTCTAGAGCGCAACCCCATGTCACACACCTTTAAAAGAGACTTTACGTGATGACTTTGGGATCTAACCTGCTTTTCCAGTGGTCAGATCATTCCAGCTTACAGGTCAAGGGAGTCACAATAATAGCACTGTAGCCTAGAAGCCCAGCTGCAGCAGGCTTTCTGCTAGCCTGGAGCATTTTGAGCTTTAGTGAAGGATTATTGCAAAAGGTGTTGGATAACTGAGCAAAGTGGAATCTCTGCTTCTACAGTGGAAACAGAGGCTGAAGACAGAGGCTGTGGTTTGTAAATAATTTGCCACAAAGTGTCGGCTTAAAGGCAGGAGTGAGAGAATATTGGTGGAGAGCATTGGGACCTCCTGTATGCACCTACATGCAAGTCCTGGCTAAGTATCACTTAACGGAAAAAGAGGGATAACTGCACAAGACCAAAATATGCCTTTTTGCCATGATGAACAAAATAATGTCCCCCGGGTTTTGCAGTTGTTCTGAACCACTTTGTGGTTTAAACCAAACGTTGTATTTGGTACCATGTTTGTAAAAAAGGGCCAGTTTCAACAGTTTTAGTAATGAGTCAAAATTTTGGTGGATTTTCTAAGATACAAACAAAGATGTATTTCTTTTAATTTTTTTTTCTTTCTCCAGATGTATCAAGGAACCAAACTCACAGAACCTGCAGCTGGACTGAAGACAGTTGACATAAGTGTAGTTCTGCCCGGGTTCTAAAAAACAGCAGCAGTTACTTCCCTGATTTCAAAACTGAGGTTATTTGTTGAATTATTAGCTTTACCCAATTCAGTAAATAATTGTCTTGGACATCAGTGGTCCAGAAATTCTAATGGGCATTATGAAAGGCAGTGATGTGATCCATATAGTATTTCCCATACGCACAGCTGTCAGTTTGCCTGTGCTGAGTACCAAAGTCAATGTGCTTGGGAGAAACATGGGGAAAGAAGGCTTGGGGAATGTAAACAAGATCTAGATGGGCCAGCTGCTTCCTCAGTGCAGGGAACACATTCGTCCTTTTATATGTGTACTTTGCTCCTGAAATTTGTTTCTAAGCTATGTTCAGCTTGCACTAGAGAGCTCATTCACCTGAACAATTTCAAAACTTCTGAGGAAAGGTACTGTCCGAGAAACTCTTGGAATAGGACAATAATAATCCTCTCGGTGCATCTTCTGCACTGCCAAGCAGCTCTTCCCCTCCAGGGAAGGACTAGACTAGACTCTGCTAGACTGTATTCTTGCAGTATTGCGTGGAGGGATGGCAAGTTCTTGTAGTCTTGGGATTTTCTTTTTCTAAAGCAGTGTCCTTATATTGATCCTCTACTCTGATTTCAGTACGTAGATGCCCTCTTTCATACAGCCACTGCTTGTGGACTAGGAAAACAAGAGCGTATTTCACATGTTGTATAGCATTGTAAACAATCATTTCTACTTTAAGGTTCTAGCTGCTCTGTATGTGTTGTGCCTTGTAACAGTGTGGTGGAAGAAATCCTCAAATTCTTAGTGCCACAGGAAATGCTGAAAACAGGATAACTCCACGTGACAGCCCTTAAATGGGCTGTAGTTATTTCCAGTTATGTGCATTTTTGAGTAATTTTTCAAAAATTATGGTGATGTGATTCAGAATACAGTGGTGTTTTCCTGAAAGACGTTTTTCAGGAACTTGAAAGAAACTGTAATTCTTTAATCACATTTTTACCATCCATAATTCTTTGTTAAGAGTCAACAATTGCTAAGTCTAACCTGAGACTTGAAAAAATGTGTTTTCAGTGTTCTCAGCTCTACTCTTAAAGCCAAGAGTGTATTCAGTCTCTGAACAGTGCTAAAAACTAAAAAAAAACCCCACGTACCCCAAAACAGTGTGTGAAATGTCAGCAAATGGCTGCTGTATTTCATTTTGTGCTGGCCAATGGCTGAAGTCACATGCGTGGACAGATAGAGAATAGGTTGTAGGAGTAAAACACTGCTTGAAAATGCTGTCATACACATTGATGAATATCAGCCGCATGGAAAATTATTTTTTGAAAAGTTATCTTTGTTGATAGCTTTATCTGACAGTAAATGTTTTTTCAAGGAAAGTCCAATACTGAGTAAGGAGAGAAAGCATTTTGGATTAATTTGTCAACATTCTGTAAATTTAGTCACAGGTTCACCAATATGAAACTTACTTGGAAGAAGTTTGTCACTTAGCATTAACATCTTGAACTTGTTCAGTGCAAGAAACTTGAAACTTTTGAAGGTGTCTGTGGTTAGCAGCATGGCCATAGGACCACACATCATCTACTGTGGTATATAGCTCTTCATATATAGGCTCTTATCACAAGTTAAAAAAAGTGCAGCAAACCCAAGTAGTCTGAAGTGCTTATGCCTCTACCGACTGAAATATTTTCCTTGCCTACTTTCAGGGTGAATTTTTAAACCTTTCTCCTTCCGAAAGTATGAAATGTAAATGTTCAGCTGAATATTTAGCTAAAAAATCTGAAAAACCTCCATGGTAGTTATCAGCTGATCACTGAGTTGATTACACTATAGGTACTGACTAACCCTTTCTGAGTGACGTTTTTGTTATTTGGCACCCCAATTTTTCCTGTGCTTGGTATTATTTTTTATGCATTCTCTTAAGTGCAAGTGGTAATAATCCACATGATCAACACAGGTAGACATTTGCTTTATTCTCTGCTAAGCAGGTCTGCTGTATAACCACAGCAGATGAGCTGTAGGTATGATTGCAAACTTTACAATTTCTGTGAAGCTTGGTATCTAACTTGGCTGATATGAATAGTATGTATTACAGGCAAGATATATAAATCTAAAAAACTTCATGAAAATGAATTTGTGTCCTTAGTGATGGTTTAGATAAATAGTTGATATTTCAGTTATGTAACAGAACATAGACGCTAATATCTCACCATACAGAAAGTTGTTTTTTTTTTTTTCTGTTGCATGTTCATGATGAAATAACTTAATCTTTAAAGACACGTGAAAATGGAATTAAATAAAACCTAATTAACAGTGTGCTTTCTGCAAAACTGCTTTTTTTCCATGAAAGAAATGTGAGCTTACATAAAATAATATTTTGTTGGTAAAGTCCAAGACTTGAGAACTTGTTTTCGTACTAAATAGGGATTAAAACCTGTTAATGTTGATATTCTTATGTGTAACTGTAGCTCCCAAAGTACTTCACTTTAAACTGTGAGCTCAAATCACTGGCTTTGACTTTGTTTAACGATGATACATGTCTCAATGAATACAGAAGTGACTCTTTAAAAGTGAGTGTAAAACAACTGTCCTACAGTAAGGATACTATAGTACAAGCACAGTCTACAGGGTAACCAGCAGCCTCTTGATCACTTACATGAAGAGATCAATAGCCTGGAGATATGACAGTAGATTACAATGTAAGAAGAGGATGATTTAATCATACTTAGATCATAATCTTGCAGAACACTATCTGTGAGAAATCACATAATGTAAGATTCTTGTGGTATGCTTCTTGCATAAACATACATCAGGCTGCAATGCTCTGAAGTTGTTTATATTTGAAATGGTGAAGGAATGGCATAGAGAGGCATTCCGATGTTTGGCAGTGATGGCTGTGGCTTAAAGATCACTGTGCTGTCATAAGACAGACTGGTGTTTCTATTCATTTCCAGAATTCCCCTGTTGATACCAAAGAATGAGGAGGAGTTCACCAGTGTGAAGACTCTCAGAACAATTTTGATAAGTCTAGGTGCCACGTCGCTCTAGTGCCTTTTTTGTACCTGCTTCCATTTTCATAAGCCATATCAAGTCCAAAGTTCCTGCTTTTTTAGCTTTCCTGTTAAGGGATAACAAGAATCATCACAAGGTGCCCTGTTACCTAATTGCATGATTTTTAGGTTATGGTTCAGATAAATGCATCGGAGAGTGGAAAAGAAATATGTATACTGCCGCCTTCTCTATGGGGAAAAAAAAATTTACTATGTGATCGTTTGCTGATGGTGCCACACGTGGTGAAGCACGTGGTAGCAATTTAGATTGCGATGGCAAAGATCATAGTCTCAGTGGATTCACCTATACATAATTAGCTTGTAGAAAGAATAGGGTTTTCCCTTGGAAAGCAGCATTAATAAAGAGAGACAAACAGAACTCACTTGGATGCATCAACCTGAACTAAAACGTTACTAAAACGTGTAAGGGAAGGATTTTTCTATATGTAGCTATATAGTCAGTTTCTTTAGCATGACTTTTAAGAAGTATATAGAAATAGTAAGTTTTGTTAACCTAATCAAATAGACAATATGTGCTACAGAAAAATCTTGTGTGTTATGCTCCATTGCTTGGGTGGGCTGAGACTTTTGGTTTTAGCTTCTTGGTCACAATGGTTTGATAGTACTTTTTTTTTTTTTTTCCCCCCTCTTTGAAGTTAGAATCTCTGCAGTCTCTTACAGACCAGCTTGTAGGGATTTTGAATGACTGCACCTCTAAGCTGTAATACCGTATTTAAGCTATCGGGACATTGTTGTCTTTATCATATTGCTGCTTTTGTATTTTATATTGTCTGTGTTTTCAGAAGAGAGCCTTATTTCCTGCTGATTCATTTGGAAGCATAGTGTGCATTGTGCTGTAGTTTCTCCTGTGTTGGCTAACTGCTCTGTAGGCGTTACTAGCTGACAGCTAACTTCTGTGTTCTCCAGGATGTTTGTGTCAACAGGAAGAATTTTACATTCACAGCACAATGACTCTCATTTAACCTTTGTGTCTGATAGTTGTTTGGTATTAATGTGTCATCTAGATAGTGAAACGTTCAATAGAAGGAAGTATGTGCATGAGGTGTAATCAGAAAGCAATGCACTTTGCGTCGTGAACTGTTCCAGCGTGGGTTCTCTCCTNCTTCTGAAACATGTTTTCAGAGAGGTGCTACCAGCTTCATTAGTTGGCTCAGCTTTTTGTCTGGCTTGGGGTGGCTTCTGGTCTCTTATCATAGAGGCCCCCTCTGCCTCCTGACAAAATCATTGCTATGTTAACCTAGTAGATTAACCTTTGGTTCTAAATTGATCCTATTACACTAATGGGAGGGAGAGAGTGTGCAGAGATGAGTGATAATGGTGTGACTTAAATAAGGAAAAAGTTGTAGATGACTTTTTTTCTTACTTTTGTCTTTCCCTTATTTTCTTTCCCACCCTCAGCTGACTATGTATTTGCGTAGAGAGGCTGATGGTGCTAGTCTTCTCAGTGTCCACTAGTATATTTTACAGCTATAAGATAATTTATGACATAGTTAACATGTTAAAGACGTGTAGATGGTTGTCCAGGTTTACAGATAACCGGTAACCTAAACCCATGGAGAATCAGCTTGCTGGTTCTCTCCAAAGTTATGTGGATTAGTAACATGAGAAATACCTACTGGCATGAGGCACTTAAAATACTTAGGGCTGGCTCTGATCTTCCTGTAATTTTTGGTTATGTAATAAAGTATTATTAAACAGAATTAGTGATACTTTTGCTGATGCTACTTAAGCAAAATTGTTCATAAATATACTCTACATAATCTGCTGTTAAATACACACCTTGCGTTAAAATACAGTATTCTGTGTGAAGAGCTGCATTCCACCTTTTTCATGTGTGTTCACATAGGGAATTTTCTTATTTGTATCAAGTAGAAATGGGTATTTTCCAAAAGAACTGTTCTTTTTTTAGTCAATACTTCCTTTGAACTATGCTGACAAGAAATTAGTTTTCTGTCTTCTTGGTTGTTCAGACCTTCTTTTTTTACTGACTGTGCTGGTATTGTGATACTCATCTACAAAATTATAGAATCGTATTTGGCTTATTTTAAGATTTATAGCTTTAAAATTACTGACAAACATTTGGAAAACATTATGATAACCTTCCTATTATATCTTTCAGAGACCAAAAGTTCGGTGTTCTTTTTGTATGGAGTCTTTGGCATATCTTGCTTTCCTGGGTGGGGGGTGAGGGGGAAGTGAACAAGGAAGTATTGAGGTTTCAAAATAAACATAATATAATAAACCTTATGCAAATATGTTTCATATATGTACACTTTATCTGTAAAACTTTAACATGATGAACATGGTCTTACACAGGCTTTGCTTTTTGAAATTGAAAACTGTCTTATTACAGACTTTAGCTTCTATTTTCTTTCCATCTGATTTCAACTGAATTATGTGGCTCTGTCCTGTACTCTATAACAGATCAACCTGTATCCTTACAAGCTACTAATACTGCATCCATACTAGCATTGTCTTTGGTCATTTTGATAAGATTAAGTCAATCTTTGAGGAAAGTGTTGGATGTCAATTTTCTTTTCAGAGTTCTGCTTCATTGCTGGTATCTGACAAATGGTTTGAAAGCACTATATGCAATACGTCTGGGTCTGCCACTACATGGACACAACTAAGAAAAAACATGAAAAGGCAGTGTACAGTAAGTAAAAAAAAAAAAAACCCAAACAAACAAAAAAACACAAAAAAAACCAAACCACACACAAAAAAAACCCCAACAAAAAACCACAAAAAAACACACAATCATTTTTGTAGCATGCATACCAGTTCTTATTTTGTAACTGAGCACTGCTTGATGCTAATCACCTTACAGTTGCAGGCTCATTGCTCTGCTGTTCCTGGACCTCTGTGGAAATCTTACTGGAGGGGAGAAGGATTTCTGCTCTTATCCAAGGCAAAATAGCTGGACTGTATGGAGTAACAGTGAGTATGGCTTTGAAGAAAGCTTAAGCAGGTAGTTGTAACTGACATATAGTCAGCAAGATGTTATTACTTGATGTTTTACAGAAAAGCTGAACTCTGCTGATAAGGTGTAAGTTTCCTAAATCACATTCTGTACAATACAGCAAAATAGGGGGATAAGGCATTACTCACCTTATGCAGAGTGCTGAAGAGACAGGCAAATTAAGTGGGATGATGCTGGTAAAAGTGTTTAAAAAAAAAAAAAATCCTTTAAACCACTCTTAAAACTGTTACTGTTTCTGGCTGTGGTGCCCAACACTGGAAACTGGACTGTGTCCTGGGGAAGAAAATAACCTGATTTTTCTTGAAGGATGTAACACAAAGAAAACACAGTGGTACTGGGGATAATAAATACATTAGCTCATGCCTCATTGTTTCTAGAAAAGGATTGCTTCATACAGCATGGGAAATAAAAACAAAACAGCAAACAAAACTCATTTAGAGAGACGATAGAGGAGTTCGGGACCACAGGAATAAAGAACCAAAAAGAATGAAATTAATTTTGTATGTTTCTCACAATGGAAAACCCATGACAACTAACCTACTGAAGAGATTATTTCTTAACAGATAAAGGACTTCCTGAAATAGACAGAAATGTTACTGAGAGAGTATTTATCTGAACAAAAAGTAACCTTAATAGCATGTTACCTTTGTTTCTTGCCTTGTTGGCAGCTGTCTAAATAGTATTCCGAACTTTAGGTGATTCGCTTTTGTGGTACAACTGTATTAATTTATCAATGTTCTGTGCAGTTTGTTTTGGTCATAAAATAAGAGTCTGCCACCGTGATACCTATGCAAAGAATGAAGACTAACACGGATTGTGTCCAAAGCTTCTGTATAATGTAATAGGTTTCTTTCATGTCTCTGTGGCTGCCCAGAAATGTACCTAAATATGTTTAGAGATACAGTTAATCTGATTGCCTTTGAATGTCCCACAGGTGGATAAAAATACTTTGGACAGGGAGTTTGTCCAGTTGCTGAATAGGTGTGTCCTGGGCTTAGTGAGTCCAGTAAATTTTCCTTCAGTGCCTGTAGGTTTCATGCAGAGCACTTACCTCCGCATTCATGAAAGGCAATATAAGCAAAGCCAGAAGAGGAATCAGCAGGGGAAAGGTGATAGTTACTCTAGAACTATTGTTGTGGGCTATCCAGCTCTATCTGAGGTTCCTGCAGTGTGCTGTCCTTCTTTCGGCTGCTATTCTGCAAAGAAACCCAAGTATTTCATAATAGTTTGAGTGCCCCTGCCTTCTCTGCCATACATGCTGCTACACAGCAGTGGTCAAATATGAAATGGCTTGGGGGCGGGGGAAGCAGTTGTGGGGGAGTGTGGTACTACTTTTTCCTTATTTCAGGTGATCTATTTGCTTCCTATTTTTCACCCTTTGAAAATCTCCTGTACACTTGACATTTTTGCTTCCTGTCATGCAAAGCTAGAATAAATATTAACTGTACTTATTTCATGTCGGAGAAAGTCCTTAAGGTTTTTACTGGCTATTATGTCATTCCACATGTATTTTTACTTAGTAAGCTTGTTTAAATAAACCCAAACAAACAAACAAACAAAAAAACCCCCACCAAACAACTTCCAACATTCTAATATTTATTTTCTACTTATAAGAAAATGCCGTTCTTTATGGTTTTGGCACTTGATTTAGGTCAATAGTTAGCCCTGCAGGAGTACCAAATTGTAGGCCTATGGGAAACACCTTAATTGCAAATTCAAGGGTGGGGAACAGAGTAGTAGTTAATTCTTTAAAAAATACAACATGGGCATGCCCCTGTCTTCATGTTATTTTCAGTTCTGAACCTGAATGAAGTCTTTTTTGCTTCTTCGGTGTTCAACAGTGATGGTGTTAGTCCAATATGTAAAGCAGTGACAATAAATCTTAACTGAGGTATGTGAACCTACAAACTGTTTTTCACTGAAGACAAGCAGAGAGGGGAGAGGAAGAACAGGGAAGTTGGTTTGTGTTTTATTTCAAACAGGGGTAATTTCAATAGTTTATACCTGAACCTCTTAGTTCTAGCTTGCTCAGTCATCAGTTAGCTAAAAAATGTGCAGTGTCTTAACTCCTTTTGTTGGAATAGTTCATATCCCTGAATGAGAGAGAGTTTCAGTGATTAGCCATTTCTGCTGTTTTTTAGATGACTTTGACATTGTCTAATTCCAGCAATGAACGCTATTTCCAGGTCATTTCACCCACCTATTTAAAACAATTGTGCTGTTGTCATGAGTAGCAGTTAATCACTTTATCTGTGGACTGTGTCACAGCAATTTAAAGTCAGAGCCAAAATCTTTAAGGTTATGGAATAAAATACATATTCCAATGGGTATTTGCATCTCTAGTTATTAGGCAGCTTGCAGAAGAGCGAGATGGTACTATAAAGTATATTTTCAGTTAAAAATCTATTCACATGAGTTAACTGAGCTAGCTTATATGGCCATTTTCTTAGTCACAACTGAGATGAAATTTTGCAGGTTGTTTCAGAGAAGAGCTGCTGGAATTGTCACTAAAACCATACCCCTGTCCTCCTTCCTCTGTCAAGATTCCTCAAATATATATGTAAAAAAAGTTTAGGCTAGAAAGTTTTTGCCATATGTAAGCACATAAAAGATGAGAATGTTTGGAAAATGTGTGTTTGACCAATTGTAGAGCAATTCTTGGGCAATAAAGGCTGGGTTCAGTAAAGGTGCTAAGTTTGAACTGTTCCTTCCCCCTCTTTCCCCAGTTAGACTTACAAAAAACAAGAGTAGCAAAAAAACCCCACACTTTGCAAGGGTATATTTCAGTAAACAATAGATTACATACTGAAACAATGTGTTCCTTAAGAGTACTAATGTTCCTTTATTTCAGTAAGGTTATGGTTCATGATCTTCTAGAAACTACTTGAAAATAATAAAGCAGAAAGAGATACAGTGTTCTGCATTTTAAAATGGTGAGATCCTAGCACTGATGTACAAATACTGACAGATGCTATGGCATGATGCTCTCTGCCATGCCACTACAGGACAGAACTGCTAAAATACTGATAGTATTGTCCATCTGCTGCTGACACACAGTATTAGCCATTATTGCTAAAGCTAATGGACATGAGGAAATGGAGGGTATCTGTAGTCAATAGTTTGGTTTGTTGTTTCCTTTTTTTTTTTTAAATACACCTTTATATTGTTTCTTATAAGGGTGTTAGTATAATTGAAACCGTAAGTCCAACTAGTGATACTGTCATAGTTTTACTGCTGAGACTTGACAGGCATATTTGTACTTGCTAGCATTAATATTTAGCACATTAGCAGAAAATTGGATCAGTGAGTGTGGTGTTTGTGGTTGTGTTCATTTGAATAAAGAATACACATCACAGACTAAGCCCTCTTCACCAAAGAGGAAAAACTGTCTTTCACAAACAGGAGGATATGAACTACGTCTTTGTATCTGGGTAATTTTGCCATTACTTCATCATCTTCTTCCAGGAGCATGTTGAAAATATAATTGACTCTACCAGGAACTAAAATGACACAGTTTTTATCAGGTCAGTGAGAGCTGACTCTCCTGTTTTTTGAAGTTCCGGAAGTGACCAAATGTATTGTTAAAGCAAATGCTTGCCAATGTCTGAGATAAAAATGCAGCAAAACCACACACAGGGTTCGGAAAAGGTTTTGTTTGCCTGAAGGAAAAGGTTTTAGCAAGAAAATGATGGTGCATGTCTCTAGGCCTTCAGGAGTTACGTGGTTTTGACATGTGTTTTCACCTCAGATTGATAGGGAAACAATAAGTAATGGTGATGCACTTTCTCCTTTGTGATTGCCATATTTATACTGTTTTTAGAGTTGTGAATGCTGGGGATGTGTGACGGAATGGACCACAGAAGATGGCTGGGCTTGTGTGCTGAGTTTCACAGCTGAGCGTGTTATGGGGTGTTGCATTTTCTTAGTTTTGTATCTGTCACTTGCTAGTGACACTTGAGAACCCTGTGTCCTTTCACAGAGGAGACAGTGCTCAATCTCCAGGCTAGCAGTAATCAGGAAAACTTGAATTAGTCACTGCAGAAAGACACCAAAAGAATATGGGCAATATGCAACAAACAATTGGGCTTCTGAGAAGGACATACTCCTTGACTCCACAGTAAGTTTGCAATACTCTTCCAGTTCTGTAGTCTTGTCCAGCTTTCCCTTCACACAGTCTCTGTGGATAACACAGACTTCATCAGTGTTTGCTTGCAGTGTACAACAACGTGTGTGTGAGAGAGAGGAAGCAAGTCCTGCTTTTTTTTGTTATTGTTGAAACACACACACAGTCTTTGTGACTGCAATGCAGTCTGGTAGTGTAATTTCTCTGAAAGAGCTTTAAAGGAATAAGGAACTCTCTGTCAAACATGTATTCTAACATGTTCTCTGTGTCTGTCCGCACTCCTCTGCCCTTCCAAGTTAAACTTCAGCACTAATGTTTTACTACTGGATTTGATAACAGTTTTCATGTGCAAGTTAGACTAGAGAAAACTCTGCCGTTCCCTAATCTTTTTGCTTTAGGAGCAGCACTAATTGGCTTAATCAAGCAAAGCCGCTTCTTTATGAAATGGGAAGTTTAAATGGCAAATATTTATTCATTGAAAAAGCTTTAGTCATGGATGAAGGAATGAATCCCAGAAAAGCACTGAACTAGCTCATACATACATGCCTTCATGTATACTTTATGTACAAGAGGGGCACAGCTGAAGAAGTGAAGGATAAAAACCATTGTGACTATGGAAAGTAGTTTGTACACGTTTGGCTGCTTCTCAGGTGGTGTTTCTGTGAGAAATATATTTGAGTGTTTCATCAATTCACTTTCTAATCAATGCAGACACCAAAATATGTAATGTTCTTAATGCTTGCTATCTGTTGTGACTGTGTATTTTTCCACTGCCTTTTAAATCATGTTTGAAGTCTCATTGTCTTAGAGAAATTAAATAGCTGATGGAGTGCAAGAAAAGAAACGGAAGGGTCAAGTGAGTCTGGATTGTGACCAGCATCTTTGAATATTTGAGTTGTCAGACTTGTATACTAGCACAGGAATGGAAGATATCAGAAACCAAATGGTAAAAATGTCCAAGTAAAGCTTTCAAAAAATCTCTGTGATCTCAGTCAGGCTCAGGTTAATTTATGGAGAACGATGTGGTGATTTATTTTTTAATTTTTAAAGTTTTTTTTTTTTTTTTTTTAAACAACTGAGTGAGTGTCTCTCACCTGGAAAAGAAAATATTAATAGGCCTGCACACTGTCTTCTTTAACTTCCAGTCTGTCAGTAACGGCCTCAGACATGAGGCTTTTCATTAGATATTAGTGACTCTTGTCTTTTGAAGGAACAGGTAAATACAGCATATCAAGAATACAGCACTGGAATTCAGGGGCTGCAGCATATTTTCCTATCTGATTTTTTTTTCTTTAGTTTGTTGGTTTGAGTGGGTGCAGTCTT
>VZTL01067269.1:11355-26098 GCA_013400535.1 Scopus umbretta | reverse complement strand
TTGTTTTTTTGGGGGGTGGGGGTGGGGGGGTGTTGTATTTGTTTGGGGTTGGTTTTTTTTGAGGGGGTAGAGATGCCTCCATAGACAGAGAGACAAGAGAACCCGCTAGCTACTGGTAAATCACAATTACAGAGTTGCCCTGGATTTCCTACTGGGGAGAGAAATCTGTGTGCTTAATGTTCGATGAGGCCTTTGATTCGATGGGTATGTAGACAAGATAGAGTAGGGCTGAATATTGTATGTCCTCTGTCAGTGAGAATCTAAACACTGGTTTTGGTGGGTAGTCTTGTTGGACTTTGTGCATAAATGCAGTATTCTACTCAGACTCTCTGGGCCTGAACACTCTCTGGTATAGTCAGAATTGTAAGGTTCAAAATTCAGAAATTAAGATATGGAGACACATTAATTCGAGAGGAGACATGAGAGGAAGACAACAGTGCTGAATGTGGAGAGATGAACAGATACTAGTTGTCTATTATCTCCATAACAAGTGTGGTGAGCTGCATGCTGGGTTAGAAAAATGGGTTATTTTTCAAAATGGGGTACTAAAATAACCCACAACACATACTAAGTAGTCAGGAATCTATAGAGTTTTCTCACTAAGACTGAGCAAGAGATTTTCTTTTCAAGGCTGACAGAAGAAGTCCATTTTTCTTTCCTCCTTTCATAAGGGGATTGATGTAAATTGCTTGTCTAACTCTCTTTGGCTTCCAGTTGTGTTCGGAGCTTCTGTTAGTGATTAATTTGGGATTATCTGTATGGCATCAGTTTTCTGTTTGCTACTAATTTTTTGCACATGTTTAAAACTGAGAATGTGGTCAAAAGACTTTTAGATGGGATGCCAAGTTACAAATGTAGATAAAAGTAATACCTGCAAAGTGCATGTATCTTACTTTACAACTGTTTTTCTAGCACTTTTAGTGCAAGGTAATAAAGCTGAGGGGAGGATACAAATCTTAAAAAATAAAAAAAGTCTTGTTTTCAAATCCCCCAAGAAAGCACACTTGAAGCATGTCATACTTGTTAACAAGCGATTTCTGTGTATTTCTGAGTCATCTTTGCATTATTAGCGTTTCATTTTGACTTCAGGATCCATGAAAAGATGGTGGAGTTCCAATGGTGGTGGATATTTCTGCAATCCTCAGCACCAAGTGAATGGACTAAACGGTGGGAATAAATTAGACAAAGACCCATTTGAAGTAGATGTAGCATTTCCAACTTACTAGCTGTATCATCAAGAGCTTCTGTCTGCCAGCTGAGTTAGGGGATCTGACAAATCCAGTATATATTGCAGGATCTTCCTCTAGTACTGTTCCACTATCAACTCATATTTCTAACTAAACTGAAGTTAATTTACAGCTCAGGGTACTGGCTACGTTCCCTCGACTAGACCTGTTCTTCAATTGTAGGTGAAGAGTTCAACTGTAGTTGAAATTCTTCTATTGTTTCCAGTAGATGAGTCAAATAATGAGTGTGAGACATTCTGCCAGTTGCTAATTCTGAACTTCAATTAAATAATTTTTATGTTGCGTACATATAAATATGCTTAACATGAAGATAAAATGCCTCTTCTGAGCAGTGTCAGATGTGATAGTCAATAGTATTACAGTCTCTTATGGTGAAAAAGCTGTATGTGTCTTATTAGTGAATATAAATGTAATCTAGTTATTCCTTATGTTCATTTGTAGTCTATAAGGGGTTTCCAGTATGTTGTTAAGTAGAATGAGAACTTGCATCTATAGTCAACAAATCCCTTTCTGTCTCTCAATTAATATTTGAACTTGACACTGCCTCTAACACTGAAGTTATGTATAGCACATTGCCTGTTAACTTTTGTGTTCTCAGTGCATATCCTTGAATATTCTCCCTCAGCTAGGTGTGACTTTGTTTTCCATATACATGCACTCCTATCTGTCCAAATCTCTATTCTACTGCGACACAAGACTAACTCCCTTTTAGTGTGGGGTACTTTCGGAGTTTATGAGTTAGTACTACTGGAAACAAAAGAAAAAGGAAGTTACTTTCTTCAAGGGCAAAAATAAATAATCCCTGGCTAAAATAATCACCAAGACCAGTAATGCTGGTTAGAAAGGAGGAAAAACTTTGTGTTGAAACTATTCTGAAACATTACAGGTTCTCAGTGGATTTATTTGCTTTGTGCAGTACTGTTTTTGAATTGAATCACAAAGTAATCTAACTAACTTTTTAAAAATCCTTTTAAGTTAAAAACTATTGTTGGCTGTATACATGTGGTTCAGGAAAAACCAGGTGTATTTTCTCTTGCAGATTTCCATTTAATTCTATGAAATGAGTAGACAAAGCTAATTAGTTTTTGTCACTT
Organism: Scopus umbretta; assembly: GCA_013400535.1. NCBI lineage: Eukaryota > Metazoa > Chordata > Aves > Pelecaniformes > Scopidae > Scopus > Scopus umbretta. The sequence goes on along the minus strand of VZTL01067269.1, from coordinate 23,757 downwards.
TGCAAAATCAAATACTACAGAATAAGTTTTTTGTTTTTTAAAATATGTGCATACAATGTTCTTGGGCAAGTGCCTGCTTAGTAATGCAAGAATAACTTAATGTCTCTCTTTTTCTAAAGAATGCCATGGCTTTTACCATAGCACTTAGCTGGATTAAATAAGCCTGCTCACCTGTGGTTAAAGGAAGGGTAGGTCTGCTTGTTCTGTGTTTTTTTGTCTTCGCTAGCAGCGGAAAGGATGACTGTAATGATGGCAGCCATACCAGAGAAGGAGTCAAGATTTCAACTTGACGAAGAAGCCAGTCAGTAGTTGCAGGCTACGTTCTTCATATATTCACTTATCTGTATCAAATTATTTCAGTGACCTAGAAGTCAGAGTTCCATAAAGCTTTTTTTGGGGGAGGGACAGTGATGACAGACTGTTTTTTGTCTGCATGTCGCATGCTTTCTCTCACAAGTATTTAACTGAACTCCAGGAAGGAATACACTAGAAATGCTCTCTTTCATATGAGCTCATCAGTTCATGCCTATACTTAGTTAGAAAAATCTCTCTTTTAAAGTTATTCTAATAACTAAAATGAGGTTATTTTTCAGACAGATTACACTTCCCTTCGGTTCTTTCCATCTTTGCTTTGTGGTGCTTTTTATTAGAAAACAGAAAACTTTCAGATTAAAAAAAGTGTGTGAGAGAGAGATAAGGGAAGCCTTTCAGTTGCCTCTTCTGATGTCTATTTAGATAGCAGTTACAAGTCCACATTTATGACCAGTAAAACACAAGTGTGCATATATACTGGGCTAAAGTCTGAACTCCTCACAGTCTAAAAGTTGTATGTTTTTCAGTTAATAAAGAAAATGCTTTTCAGATTTCTTTTTATAGCTATGTTGTCTGACTTTGCTCTATCCTAATTAATGACTGACAGAAGTTTTGATCATGCCATCTTTCAGCTAGGTATCCTACAGATTTCACAGAATACTAATCTGGAAGCTAATATTTTGAGAAAAGGTGCAGCTTGGGTGCAATCTGTACATATATTTTGGTATTCTTCCAGTGCTATTACTTTCTCTAACAAGAGATAAGGTAAGCAAAAAGAAAAAAGACTATTTCTGCCTCGGACAAGGATGTTCAGAGTGCTAGCCTGGGATTTTGGAGAGTAAGATTCAATTTCATGTTTAGTGGCAGACTTTGCCATAGTGAAAAGCAATGTCATTTAATTTTTTTGATACTTCATTTTTATACTCCTTTTGTGGAACTGATCTTCCGTGTTTCACAGGGCTTTTCTGAAGTTAAATATTTTCTCTGTGCAATTTCTTCTACAGTATGAGATGGTGTGTGAGTACCTAAGCCTTAATCGTAAAGAGAATTTTCCTCATTTAGATTGGTGTTTTGGCTCATGAATATTCTTGGGCACCCAGAGGGTTCAGGTCTGCAAATGTAAGAGATGTGCTGAAAAATGTGCAATAGTATCTTCCCTGACTAGGACCTGTGAACTTAATCGGAATACTAGATGTACAGTACAGGCTTTCAAATTCTCTGTCTCCTTCAGAACCCCTTGTAGTCTTTATTATGACCCCTCTTCATTCTTTTCAGTCTTATGCAAAGCACAGACTTCCATGGAAATTGCCTCTCTCGTCTGGAGTTTCCTTGTTTGCTTTTGTGACAGCTGCTTATCAGCCAGCAGATTTCTCAGGAGTGGGTTGGCGGACAGCTATTCTGATGTAGTGATGTAGGCTATTCTTTATAAAATAGTAGTGACATAGATCACTTGCTATGCTAGTAAAGATGTTGTAGTGTAGATGTACCCACAATATTTATTTCTATTTTTTTCTGGTCATCCTGAAATGAAAAGGAGATTCTCTTCTACTTCCTATGGGAATAGTACCAATTAAAAGTGGCAACTTCACTATTTTTGAACTTTATACAGTGAAGCTATTTAGTAACTATATAGGTGCATTACTCCATTGTATAAAGAATTTGTTGTGTATGAAAAAGGAATTGACTGTAACTGAATTATTATACATTTTCTGCCATGAATAATCAAGCTACTGTATTATTGTTGGACTTTCATTCTCTTTGCAGCTATATTCATGTTGACTTATTACACACTTCTGTTTAGTCCAGGACAGGGGGAAAAGGGCACATTTGCTATCCGTTTTGGGCAGTTTTATTCCTGATAAATCCTGTGGTACCTTTCTGAGGTTGCCAGTTCCATTTCTCTTTGACAATCTGGCAGAGAGTTACAGACCTGATGATTGATTTTTTTTGTTTGTTTGTTTAAAAGCACAGTGAGGTGTTCAGAGCAGTAAAAGGCTTAACAGCTAAATGTATTGTTTATATCAAAGAAATGTTCTTTGCTGTAGTGAAAGCTACAAGCTTGAATCTCTTCCATCCTATGTGAGCACCCTGATGATACTTCCACCAAAGTTTTAGCTTAGCTTAGGGGAAGCCCTGTCATCTCCTGGGTGAATTTTATCCCATGATGCATCCTGAGTGGGGAGAGTCTTCTCGGTTATCTTGGTTTTTCAGGTCTTGGTTGTTAATGTATTAGACACAGTCTCTTTTCTTTTTTCAAACCTGTTTTCTAAATTAGTGGTGTTCTTCCCTGTTGCATGTGCTGTAGGGGACTTATAGTTCCTGTGGCAGTTCCTGGTCTATTTCATAGGTGTATGTGCTATTCAGCATTTTTTTTTCTAATGCTCATGTGGAGGGTAGCTATGGCTGGGTGGAGGCTTCTTCCTTCTGAAATGAAGGTGTGTGCTTTCTGTGTGTTCTTATGTACCTGATTAATTAAATAGCCTGTTTGACGTCTACTAGCTGATAGAAAATTTACTTTGTCTACATGACTGACCTCAAATGTTACCTACCAACACTTCTCTTTTTCTTATAGGCTTAAATGCATGTTACTCAAACTTTGGTTATAATCTGTTTACTGATGATCATTAAGACATGTTTTGGAATAACACGCACGTTAGGCTTCTAGTTCTGCTGGTTGTGAACAAAGCAAGCTCAGAACTGCCTATGCTGTGCATCTAGAACTGGAGAAGACATTTTGTTTTATTATATTGGGTTTGCGTGGTAAGGTTTTGGTAGTGTAGGGGCTACAGGGGTGGCTTCTGTGAGAAGCTGCTAGAAGCTTCCCCTTATGTCCAATAGAGCCAATGCCAGTCAGCTCCAAGACAGAGCCACCGCTCGCCAAGGCAAAGCTGATCAGTGATAGTGGTAGTGCCTCTGAGATAATATATTTAAGAAAGGGCAGGGGCGGGGGAAGTAACCAGGGACACAAACTGCAGCCGGAGAGAGGAGTGAAAATATATGAGAGGAACAGTTCTGCAGACACCAAGGTCAGTGAAGAAGGAGGGGGAGGAGGTGCTCCAGGTGCCAGAGCAGAGATTCCCCTGCAGCCCCTGGTGATGACCATGGTGAGGCAGGCTGTCCCCCTGCAGCCCATGGAGGTCCCTGGCAGATATATATCCACCTGCAGCCCGTGGAGGACCCTATGCTGGAGCAGGTGTATGCACCCTAAGGAGGCTGTGACCCTGTGGGAAACCCATGCTGGAGCAGGCTTCTGGCAGGACCTGTAGACCTGTGGACAAAGTGGAGCCTGTGCTGGTGCAGGTTTGCTGGCAGGACTTGTAACCCCTGTGGGGGGACCCATGCTGGAGCAGTTTGTGAAGAACTGTATCCCATGGGAAGGACCCATGTTGGAGAAGTTCATGGAGGACTGTTTCCTGTGGGAGGGACCCCACACTGGAGCAGGGGAAGAGTGTGAGGAGTCCTGCTCTTGAAAGAGGAAGGAGCGGCAGAGATGATGTGATGGACTGACTGCAGCCCCCATTCCCCATCTTCCTGCACTGCTTGGGGGGAGGAGGTAGAGAAAACTGGGAGTGAAGTTGAGCCTGGGAAGAAGGGAGGGGTGAGGGGAAGGTGTTTTAAGATTTGGTTTCATTTCTCATTACCCTACTCAGTTTTGACTGGTAATAAATTAAACTGATTTTCCCCAAGTTGAGTCTGTTTTGCCTGTGATGGTAATTTCTGAGTGGTCTCTGCCTGTCCTTATCTCAACCCATGAGCTTTTTCATTATATTTTTCTCTCCCCTGTCCAGTTGAGAAAGGGAGGTATAGAGTGGCTTTGGTGGGCACTTGGCATCCAGCCAGGGTCAACCCACCACACTTATTTATCAGTTTGCTTAATTTGTAATAAATGGCACTCTTGATAAATGTTTAAATAAAATAAAAATCCAGCCATACTTGACCAGCAGGGTAGCCATAACTAACCATTTTAGCTGTGTAGTAATGCATTTGACCCACCAGGCTTTCTTCAAAATCCAGAGCTTCAGGAGATGAAATAGTGGGCCCTAAAAGAAGATGTAAGGGCACAGTAGAAGCATTTCCTGAGTAATTTGGTCTCATTGCCTGCAGTAGCAGGTAAGAGATTTCTGAAAGTCATTGTAGCTCATTTTAAAACTAATCAAAATGCATCTGTTTGAAGTACTGTAGGCCAATGGAAAATGAATGCTAAAGCTGTGCCTCTCATACATTGTTGTGGATTAACCCCAGCCAGCAACTAAGCACCACGCAGCTGCTTGCTCATTTTCACCCTGTGGTAGGATGGGGGACAGAATTGGAAGAGTAAAAGTGAGAAAACTCACAGGTTGAGATAGGAACAGTTTAATAATTAATAAAATAAAGTAAAATAATAATATACAAAACATGTGATGCATGATGCAATTGCTCACTACCTGCTGACTGATGCCCAGCCAGTCCCTGAGCATACATACATACACTAAAATACTTCACAGTTCTGGAGTATGACATAGTTTTAAATTGTTTCAGCATCTATCTGAGGCTGCAAGTACTAGCAAATGGCTCCATAGTTTTTACTTATACATGGGAGCTGAGATGCAGTGAGGTTAAGAGGCTTGCTTTTGGATTTGCTGAGTTAGTCTGTCCAGCAGAACAGGGAGCTGAATTTGCATTTCTCAAGTCCAAGAACAGCATTCTGGATACCCTGATCTGCAGTGGTCAGTCACTTCCCTCCTCTTGTGGCTCTCAATCAGAGAGCCATAGGGAATTACAGCAATTTCATTATTGTTCAATTTTTCCCTCATGTGAACAACTGTTGTTCCCTCCTGTTTAAAAGAAATGCCAAAGGAGGGAGTGAATTATTATGTCTAGAAGAAAGCTGGTTTTGACTGCTATTTTGACAAATACAAATTACAGAAGATAAGTTTTCTTCCCAGTTCTGTGTTGCCTCCTGCTGTCGCTGAGCCAACTTTACTGGGGGTGGGGAAGGAAGAGGCACAGGGAAGCACTGTAGATTTATGAATTATTTAAGCTTTTGCACCATCTAGTGGTAGCTTTTTCAAAAAGCTGCTCAATCGTATAATAAGATAAAAGCAGACTATTTATCTTTCTCTTTCAAATTCCAAGTGCATGTATAATTAAAAGCAAGTAGCTATGTTAAGGCAAATGTAAAAGCATCATCTTTCCCTTAAGGAAGCCTGATGTTATATTCCTTCTAAACTTGTGTTTACACCTTTCTTGCAGGTAACATAACTCTTAGTTACATCTTCTCACACAAGATGCTTTTAGTTGCAGAAGGGTTAGCTTTTCAGAGAAGAAAAAGAGAATTACCTTGTTGTAAACCAAAAATAGTTTGTGTACAACATGTTCATTCTTAGTTCAAAAGGTCAAGTGTTCTTTTTTAAAAGTATGATTTTTAAGAGAAGCTGGATTAGCATTCTGAAGAATAAGAATATCCACTGCATAGCAAGAGCAGTGAAAGTGGCACTGCATGTTTTTTCCATGTAAAACTGCTGATGTGCCTTACATCTGCTTTGGAGAGTTTCCAGTGGACAATCAGCTATGAACATCTTGAGTGCCATCATGCAGCATGTCCAGGACAACCCGGAGATCAGGCACAACCAACATGGGTTCATGAAAGGCAGGTCCTGCTTGACTAACCTGATCTCCTTCTATGACCAGGTGACCCACTTAGTGGATGAGGGAAAGGCAGTGGATGTTGTCTACCTGGATTTTAGTAAAGCCTTTGACACCGTCACCCACAGCATTCTCCTGGAGAAACTGGCTGCTCATGGCTTGGACAGGCACACTCTTTGCTGGGTAAAAAAATGGCTGGATTGCCAGGCCCAAAGAGTTGTGGTGGATGGAGTTAAATCCAGTTGGTGGCCAGCCACAAGTGGTGTTCCCCAGGGCTCAGTGTTGGGGCCAGTCTTGTTTAACATCTTTTATCAATCACCTGGATGAGGGGATTGAGTGCACCCTCAGCAAGTTTGCAGATGACACTAAGCTGGGTGGAAGTGATCTGCTTGAGGATAGGAAGGGTCTATGGAGGGACCTGGACAGGCTGGATTGATGGGCCAAGGCCAATTGTCTGAGGTTCAGCAAGGCTAAATGGGAGGTCCTGAACTTAGGTCACAACAACTCCATGCAACACTACAGGCTTGGGGACTAGTGGCTGGAAAGCTGGCAGAGAGGGATATTGGGGGTACTGGTTGATGGCCGGCTGAACATGAGCCAGCAGTGTGCCCAGGTGTCCAAGAAGGCCAACAGCATCCTGGCTTGTATCAGGAATAGTGTGGCCAGCAGGAGTAGGGAAGTGATCGTGTCCCTCTACTTGGCACTGGTGAGGCCGCACCTCAAATACTGTGTTCAGTTTTGGGCCCCTCACTACAAGAAGGACATCGAGGTGCTGAAGCATGTCCAGAGAAGGGCAATGAAGCTGGTGAAGGGCCTGGAGAACAAGCCTTATGAGGAGCAGCTGAGGGAACTGGGGTTGTTTAGCCTGGAGAAGAGGAGGCTGAGGGGAGACCTTATCGCTCTCTACAACTTCCTGAAAGGAGGGCGTAGTGAGGAGGGTGTTGGCCTCTTCTCCCAAGTAGCAAGCAACAGGATGAAAGGAAATGGCCTCTACATGGAATCAATGCATTATCTACCTCCTGCCATTCAAGGAATCAGCTTACAAATCATGAGGTTTTTTAAAACAAAACAAAACCCACCTTGAATTTCTTCTTTCTAGTTTTTTTAGCCTGTAGGCTGCACTGGTTTCACACTTTTAAGCTTTTCTCAGGATGCAGGGGAGTGGAAATCTTTTCTTTTAAAATGAATGCTAAGACTCTCAGGCATGATTCCAGCAGCAGAGACTCTAAGAAAAGCACTAAAAATAGTGCAAGTCATGATAAAATTGTAAGAGCAGGAAGTGTTGCCTCTGAGAGGAGTGGGGAGGAATCTCAATTTGCATGCATTCATTAGCTTGGCTTCTGAAGTTAAGCTTTTTTTTCTAGGGTGCTGCTTCTTTCATTGCTGAAAGAATTATAAAAACTGTTCACAAACCAATTCCTGGCTGAATGCTCTGAGGTAGCTTGTAACCATTACAGTAACTAGCTATTTAGAATTCTTTATTACAGATCAAACACGTAATTCAGATTATTTATAATTTCCTGGATGGCTTTGTTTTTGCAGATAGACTGAAGCTGGTTTTTTGCTTAATTTTTTGGATAAAGTGTCATGGGCTCTAATCTCTGGTTAGTGGTAATGATCTGGAGTGTGTTGGAAAGGTATCTGCATGCTAGGCACAATGACATAATTAAAATTAATTATTGTGTTACTTGGTCTCCATTGTAATACCTATGGCTTAAAAAGGTGCTATAATAGTACTTCTGCTTGGAGAATACTGGCTTTGTATCTGGCAAGAAGGTTCTACTTACATGCATCTATCTATGCTTGCACTCTTTTCATTATCGTTAGAGTATAAAAGCTTTATGATCACTGCCAGCTGTAATGCAAATAAAATGCAGTTACATCTCACTTTGAAGGAAGTGAGGGTGCTCATAATTCTACAAAACAACTTGAAAGATGATATGGAAACAAGTTTGGCCAGCAGCTTGGTTTGGGGATTTGTTCCACCCAGGGACCTTAGATGTGTAAGGCTAAGGACTGAGCCAAGTCTTTTTTACTTGCAAATTGGAATGTTTTGTTATGACACCTTCTATCCCAGGTTAACAGGTACAATATGTGTACCTGTATCTAACAGTTGTACCTTATAAAGGAAGTACCCTTGAAAGTGGAAATGGCTGTTCCAAAGTTTATAATAATGGGTACAGAAAAAAACCAACCAACCCAAACCATCTAATCTGATTTGCCATTATTGCCAGATGCTTAGTAAACACAAAAGGAAACTTTTCCGGTTGTAATACATAGAAACTTCTGCTCCAGATCAAAACCAGGTTTGTCACAACAGCAAAAAAATCTCAGAATTTAAGTTTTTGAAGAGTGATTTGCGTGGTATCTATAGGAAGGTAGGTAAGTTTTCTTACTATATACATTTGTTGTTAACAAAGAAAGCATATTTGCCTCTGTCCAATGTAATACATGACCTTTCACATTCTTATTTTACTGTATTACACTTGGAAGATTGTTCCCATCGTTATTTTTATCGTCTGTTTTTTCTTCAGTTTAACTTGTTACAGTTTTTCTTTTGTGCCCTCATTTTGCTCAGTACTTCCATACTCCCATTGCCTTGGTGATGATTGTAAATAAAATGGTATCGTTTGTCTTAAAGGTCACTAAGATTCTGACACTGAACTATGATGAGGCTGTTATGTCGGTAAAGGGATTTTCCCATCTGCCATCTTTCCTAGCAACTGATCTGACTTTGCTAGACTTTATGGTGCAGCGGAACGTTAGTGGTAAGGTTTTCAAGAGAGCTTAAGCCTTTTCCTGCAGGTCCATCCGTGTATTAGTACACTGAGAAATTATGAAGTAAGTAATAATCACAGTCCTTTCTGTTTATCATAATTAGTTTTGTGGAAATGCTCTTTTAAGTGTTGCTGAATTGATTGGTTATGGTTGTTATTCTTCTACATGTACACGAGTGAAATACAGGCAAGGTCAAAATGAAATCTAACCAATCACTTTTTAAATCTGAAGTAATCCACAAGTATAGTGTCAAAATTATATTCAGCATTCTTTAATTATGATTAACTTATATAACCAGCTGATGAAGTATTGTTCACGATGACCCTTTCATTCCCTCTTGGTACTAATTTGGAATTTGAAAGGTTACTTGTTTGAGTGCTTAAGCAGATTAAAATTCTGTTGTAGTTTGGAAAATTTCTAGCTGTTGCAGTTATAATACAATTCTTGGAAATAAGACAGTGCCTCTCTCCTAGTTTGATGTCCACTTTTAGTAAAGTTCAACTCCTAATGCAAGTAATGACATGTATCATAAACATCTTTACAGTTCTTCTATTTGCATTTCTTTGGATGAACTGGACTACTCTATTTCTTTATTTTCACAGCATTTTATTTAGCTCCACATTAGCTGTTTAAATAACATTTAAATAACATTGACTAAATATGTTAGCTGGCTAGTGGCGTTCATATTCCTGAAGTAGCATGACAATCTATTTTCAACAGACTCCCAGTTACATAAATGATTTGATGTAGTAAACAAAATTGTACATTCACTTTTCCAGGCATTTCAGGGGAGGGAGCAAAGGAGCTAGGAATGCAAATACTCCTGAAATTAATTGAGAATTGATTAGCAAGATTCAGTTCTTATTTAGTTCTCAGGAATTCAAGTGACCCTGACAGTAAAACTATGTTGTTGAGTGGAAGAATGAAACAAAGATTTAGTATAACCATAGTTTTGCTTCTGGAAGTGCCCAATATTACGGAGGTTTTTTGTCCTTTATATCCGCCATTTTCAGAGTCAAATGTTTGCTTCTACAGCTTCTACTAACAATGGCAACCCCACAGCAACACCATCTGTTTATTCAAATGATGTTTTCTCATAAGTGAAATGTGGTAGTTAAATATAGCTTGACAGTTACCTGACATTTTCAGTTTACATTGTTTTTCATTGCATTATAGTTAAAAACAAAACTGGAATTAATTTGACCGTCAGAAACTAATCATATTGTAAATAATCTTTTGCAAATCCCAAACCCCCAGTTTTCTGTGAAGAAATGCTGCTTTTATCTCTCAAGTTCACTGATGACCTGGTTACTGTAGGTGGCTGTATGATATAGATCATTGACGAGTAGGAATTATACTATATTCATAAATGTCAAAGTGCCTAGGGCAATTAGCCTTGGTTTGCTTTTGGAAAACACATACCATCCACTAGTATATCATGTACTCAGTTTTCCCCTCTCACGTTTATTTGGATGAATGAGAAGAGAACTGGGTTCATGTTACAACTGTAGACTTTCACATTTGTAGTCCACAAATAAGAGTCCAGCATGAGAGTAAATTTTTAGATCCCACCATCTCTTAAACTGTAACTGTGCATAGTACAGTTGATTCAGCACTACTAGTCCTGAAAGAAGTACCATAATTTCTAGGATCTTTTTGTTTGTTTTTGGGTTTGTTTGTTTGTTTGTTTGTTTTTTTGGGGGGTGGGGCTGGGGGTTTTTTGTTTGGTTGGATTTGTGGGGTTTTTTTTAACAAAGATATTTTGGAGGCTTGCCTGCATGCTGGATTTCATATACCTGTATTTAAGTATCCAAACCCAATCTAAGTCAGCGGCAGCTGCAGATGTTTAATGGAAGCATATAATAAAATTATCTTTTATCTGTTCAGGTTGAGTTCCAGTCTCTATCAAAACACATGACAAGATAAACTGATCTGACCTTTAAATGACTAATGAAAAAACAAACTGGTATGGTTATCTTAAATGACAGAGCAGCCTTAATCATGGCCACATATAAGTGTAGTCGTTCTGTTTGAGCAGGAAGTGAAAAATCAAGCACTCAAGTCTTAGATTTGAATGTCTATTTTGGTTCTGTTTAATGCACGGCTTAAAATGGGAATGTGGCTATTCCTCTATGTTCTACAGACTTCAGCATTGTAGGGAAGGAAGCAAGAGGAAAGAGGAAACAGGATACTTCCTTCTTAAACCTTACTACTCTGTGGCAGGCAGAATGACATTACTGAGAGTTGTTCCTGTCTCTGTTGTTTAATCTCTAGAGAAATTGTAAACTGTTAAAGCCTGCTATCACAACAGCACAAATGCTGCTAGTGACAGCCAGTGTGGGATTTTCCTACTTGTCCTACTTAGTTTTAGGTATACAGGAAAAGGCAAAGGAACAGGCTGTAATGAAACTGTAAAACTTCATGTCCTCAACATGAAAGGAAAGGAGATTAAAATGAAATAAGAGATGTGAGTCATCAAACTGACATGCACCTCTGGATTTAGCAATCAGTATCAGTAGGGTTTTCTGTAGGAAAACCTGTGGTATTTTTGCCTGTTGCTGTCAATAGGTGTCAGAAGAGTTGGACTGAGAAAATGAGATAAAAATGAAGACTATAATACTGAAGAGAAGTTTAAAAAAGCAACAGATCTGCTTAATTAATTGCAGTCTATTTATATATTCATTAGCTGCTATTATGAGTCAATCTGTCTCTGCTTCAGATTTCCATTTTGAAGGTATAAGATACAGAGCAAACCAACTGTTCTCCAGCCACTTCCTAATACTGTTTTATATTTTGTATCACATTTTTCTGCCTCTGATTTAAATAGTATAATACAATTTTAAGTGCTTAAGAAAAAGTTCTTATGGGAGAAATATGACTGGTATTTATACAAGATTAAGTGCTATAGTTGAAAATCATGCAGTCATGATGAGATGAACTCTCTGATCATGCTTTTAAATAAGCAACTACCCATTCATTAACAACTCTATTAGAAAATATTAGAACTAGAATTGTGTGTGTGCATGTGTGTGGGAAATAAGACTGGAAAAAATTCTGTAAACTTTCTTTTTAATTGAGAAATGCTATTTTATTCCCCCCAAATGTTGAATAGTTGATTCTAAAACTTCTGTTCAATTTTTGCTGTTTCAGCCCACTTTAAAAAAAAGACAAAAGAAAAAATTATAGAGGTCTATCATGGATAGTGTCAGATAGAGTTAAAGTTCAGATAGCTCTTTAGCCTGTCCTTGCAATTTGTAACAGAAGCTTTTCACGTGAAATAAGGGAAATACCATTTTAGTAACTTCCTTTGGATAAAGATCTCTCTTCCATCTTCTTTTCTTCAAGTGCAGTTGCACTAGTGCACTAGCCAGTTGTTTATTGTTCTTTTGCAAAATGTGCTTAAGAAGCTAGCAGAGTATCCTATAAAGGTCTATATTGTAAATTCCTTAAAGCTTTTTTTCTTTAGAATAAAACAATTTTTTTTTTTATGCTTTTAACAAAGATAAATATCTGGGTAACAGAGGTCCCCCTTTTTCCAAGGAAGGCAGGTTGAGTCTTTATTTTACTTCATGTAGTGCTGTGCATATGAAGCAGAGCAGGTCTATTGAAATAGCCACAAATCATAGAATCATAGAATTGTTAAGGTTGGAAAAGACCTCTGAGATCATCTAGTCCAACCATCAACCC
>VZTL01067269.1:0-11310 GCA_013400535.1 Scopus umbretta | reverse complement strand
ACAAGCCTATAGCGCTGCATGGGGTTGTTGTGACCCAAGTGCAGGACCCAGCACTTGGCCTTGCTGAACCTCAGACAATTGGCCTTGGCCCATCAATCCAGCCTGTCCAGATCCCTCTGCAGAGCCTTCCTACCCTCAAGCAGATCAACACTCCCACGCAGCTTGGTGTCATCTGAAGAAAAACTTTTGTTTGGGAAGGGTATCTGGGGCCTTAAATGTAGCACATTTATCATCTGTCAGGATCCTCAGTCAGTTCATACCAACACTGGCTTTAATCTTTTGGTTCTACAAAAATGCAGCAATCATGATCCTTCACTACAAAAATAGTCACAAACCATGTACCTTTTAAAATATTTCTCTTCAACACCAGTGGGTGTTTAGTTTCTTATTTGCTAGCAATAGGTTCCCTTGTGGTGTTTTCAGCTGAACCATCCTTAGCGATGACACAGGACTCTCTTCCACAGATGAATACGCAGCTGTTGGCTTGTTACGGAACAGCATGTGCCTGAAGCAATCCAAACTGGCAGAACACCTTTCTGCTTGTCTTTCTTCTGCTTCATGGAAGTCCTTGATCCTGGCAGAGAGTTTTAGTTCTGATCACTCAATCTCAAAGCTCTAGTGGCTGCCCTTGGTGAGCATGAAATGTCCTGGACATTTTTGTTTACTGAACAAAATCAACTTCTGCCTATGTGAACTTCCTTCTCAGTTTGTTAAATAAATACCTTTTCTTCCTTTCCTCAGCTGCAGTGTTGTTGGCTGCCTAACTACTGTTTTTGACTTAAGAGATGTTAGCATATGGTACCAAGAACATATGGGTAGTTATGATAAGATGGCCCCCATCCAGTTGTCTGCATATGAATTATTTTCTTCCTAAACTTTTTCCTGTTGCAGGGTAATGCCTTCTTTGTATTATCCTGTGCAAGGTACCAGCAGCTTTAAAAAATGGTGGGAAATGTATTTCAAGCTAGAATAATGGATATGCTAAGGGATTGCAGGCACATCACTAAACAGAAATGATTGAATGGAGCCTTAGAGTAATCTATTATTTCCTTTACTTTTTAACTTTTCTCTAGATTTACAGAAAAGTAAATTTAAAATAAACCAAAGAATGACACAAACTCTTGTGGGCAGAGCAAAAAAAAAATCAGACCTGCCAGAAAACAGTAGATTAGCATAGTAAAATAATCTAATAAGAGCTAATGTTCTTATGGCTAGCTTCAGGTGCCTGAAACAGCCCACTTAATACTGAAAGAAAGCATACAATTGGAGTAGGTGAAATAGGTAAGGCAGATGATAAATGGAGGAGTCTCTGTTGCTTTTTGGTGTTTTCTTGGTGTAGAAGCAGATAGAAGTCTCGTCTTTATGGCTCAGTATAGCTTTCTTCCATTGCACAGCCTTACAATACAGCCTCTCTTCCTTTCAGAAATACACATTTCTTATGGCCCTGGCCAGGGCAGTTCTTACAGTGAGGCCCTCCCCAGTCAGAGCTTTACCGCTGGTCACTTCAGTAAAGTCTTTCTGAATTACTTCCCTTTTCACTAAGCGCTGACAGGGCTGATGGCAAGTGGCACAAACCCAGCACTATAACCCATGGAAGAGGAAGCGGCTTGCATTTGCCTGTTGGGATTGCCACTGGGAAAAACCACACTACAGATGACACTGGAATTGGGCTCTGAAGAGAGAGACAACTGAGGTGGAGTAATGCTGTACTGCAGTACTTGCATGCATTACAGAATATGTTGTTATAGTTGTCAGGCGCTTTGCATTGTAAAACAGCTCCCCACTTCCTTATGACTTTGACACACTTTGGGCTGAAATGTTCAATTTTTGTGAGGTGCTTCACAGTACATTCCTGGAAAAATCAGCAAAAAATAGTATGAAGATTGCTTCTTTGAATCTACCCATTAGAGGCCTTATGGAGGGCCTGGAAAGGCAGTATTACTTAATCACAGAATTGAAGACTTAACAAATTTTGTAATTATTCAATGGGTGACAGCTGACGTTGTTTTGGACAGCCTGCTTTTTGGAGTATGTGTGTCATCTTAATGGGTATGTGACCATAAACATTATCTTGCTCTGCTCGCTATTCACATTGCGTTTAGTGCTGCTTCAGGGCCTGGACAGCTCTTCCCTGCAGTGACTGTTCTGGCAGTGGTGTGCCTTAGAAGGGCAGCATGCAACCTTGCCCAGCCTGCGCTCCACCATGCCTGTGAAGCTGCTCACCCTGCTGGATTTTTTTTCACTGAGGCAAGCAAAACAACTTGGCGTGTATCTAGGCTTTGACTGAGAATGGGACTAAGGTGAAAGATTGGCTCTTTTCTCAAACACACAGAAATCATGGAAACAGTTTTCTTTTTTCCATATTAAAAACAAGTTATTGTTCATCAACATCACTGCCTTGTGAAATGCAGATTACCTTTGGTTTAACAGTAGGTTTACTTGTACCATGTATATGCAGAATAACGAGGTTTCTTTTCGATTTGAATCTTCAGCATAGTATAGAAGAAAGAAATTGCAGCACGTTAAGGCCTAATGCTTACCTCCATATGAACTGTAGTTTTTAGCAGTCTATACAGTGCAAAGGTGAGCCTGTTGAAGTAAATGTTCATCTTACTGCAATTTGAACATCTTGCTAGGAAGTTTTGTCTAAAAATATAAAAATACTGTAAATTGCTGCAACAGATTCATTATTAGGATCTATTTCAGATTGGAATAGTGATGAAAAGAGCTATTATCTAAATTCTACTCCTTCATGATTAACTGCAGAGAACAAACTCCCTGTAGGGATATCGCACTGCTTCTGGTTTATGGCCACGAGATACACAGAGAATGGAAGTGTCCTATAGGAAGCTCACAGGGGATCTGCTAGAGATAATTAGTGCATCTGTTTTCTCTTCCCAAGTACATCTGTGGTACAAAACTAGTTGACAATTCTGTTTTGCTTGATAATTGTAAGTGAGGTAGGTTATTTGTCTAATGAAAAGTTCAATCTTTCTCGTTCAGAAAGGTAAATTCATATTACATAGAGAAATGTAATGTGGATAGTAGGAAACATTGCTAGAAAATATTATTGCTTCCTAATGCTTTACTTTGAATGAAGGTTTATAAAATGTGTGAGATGGAGTAAGCAGTGATGATCCTGGTGAGTGCAGAGGGGTTTTTGAGAACCAGTGTAGCTGCCATACCTGGGAGGTTGCATTTTTTTGAGATGATGAGCTGTAATAGGTGAATACTGTTTCATTGACTGTTAAAAACTTCATTTAATGAGTCAGAATTAATTCTGTGCAAGTCTGATTTCTCCCTTGCTTTTTTAGTAACTGTCAGAGAGGGGGAGGAGGAACACTTTATAAAACACCTTTGTAGTCTTTTTGCCTTGAGAGTAGAATTTCAGATGAGTTATATAACACCCATGCAAACTGATAGTGAAATGTATTGGTTTGACTTTTACAGTCTCCTGGTAAGTGTTTTACAGCCATTCCAATTTTCTGTTGTTCTTAGTATCATTAAATTGCAGAGAACTAAGTGTGGTCAATGAAGC
Source organism: Scopus umbretta (assembly GCA_013400535.1). Lineage (NCBI taxonomy): Eukaryota > Metazoa > Chordata > Aves > Pelecaniformes > Scopidae > Scopus > Scopus umbretta. The sequence goes on along the minus strand of VZTL01067269.1, from coordinate 7,772 downwards.
TTTACCCACTAAATAAATTTGAAATGTAGTTTTGGAAAAACTTTTGATGTTTTAATACTGCATTTATTATCAGGATAGGGAAAGCTTTTAGCTCTGTTTCCCGTCCCAAATAATATACTCATTAAGCCTCTCTTCCTTAAAAGGGCATTCCCTTCAATGCCTATCACAAACTACTCCTCCTGTTGTAAATAAAACCTGGTTTTGATTCTATCTTGACCACGGCATTCCTGAAACTGAGTATCACTTCATTTGTAAGGTTCTCGTTGCCAACTAGTTTCAAAGAAACAATTGGAAGACCTTTTAGCAATTTTCTATTATATTAATTTATTTCTCTGCTACATTTTGCCAGGAGGCAAAGGGTAAAGGTAAAATTAGGCATTTGGGGCTCTCTATCAGCTAGACTGGTTTCTAGCATTTTCAGGCAAGAAAACCAAGGTGTATCGTCTGACAAAACTAAGGCTAAAATACCCTAAGCCAATGGTGCATCCATGAGCATAATTTCAGCTCCTAGTATTGACTGGAGACTGAGACAGCTTCAAGTTAGAACCCGCAACTGTCATCAGGGAATGTTTTGGATTGGGAGGGAAGGGAGAAGTATATAAGCCCTTTCTCCACCCCTGAAGTTACCTTATAAGCTTCCATAGGAATTACTACCAATGAAAACATCTCACTTCATGGTTTTGCATGAGAAATGAAAAGCCTGAGTGTAAGCACATGCTTTACTTGCCTCAAGGTCTCTGATAACTTTATTACAAAATAAAGCTGTGTTGTAGTAACTTTAAAATTAGATCAGCTTTGGTCAGCAAGCTGGACTACTGACCTTCCTTCCAGCCTAAATATTTCTGTGATTTCTAGAACATTACCTGCGAGCTGACATGTGTAAAATGGACTAAGGATGATAGAAGCAGTTATCTCTATTTATGTCCAGCTAGATTTTAATCTTAGTGTCACAGAGGAACATAGTTTTTGGCAAAGATGGTTGTTGTGAAACTGCTGTTAGAAAGGCCAATGCTTATCTGAAGCTGTGGGCCACTTCTTCTGGTAAGACATGCCTCCTCTCCTTAAGGAAACCCAAATCAAGAGCTCATGTAAAAATATTGAAGGGAGATTTTACTTTACCATCAGCTTTGCATTAATGTATGGCTATTATTCCACAGTGGAGGCCTGAGAGGTGCCTAGAAGCAGCTCCTTTAACCTACCACAGGCTAGCAGTAGTATGGTCAAATACAGGTTTTTTGGCTATTACCAGCACAGTTTTAAACCCATTAAAAAACCAAATAGGAGGACAGTGCATATTCACCTTTGATATTACAACATTTATAAATTTAGAGGCAAATTAGTGTGATTTTTTGAATGCTTTTTTAGAGGCAGGAGGAGAATGGAAAATCAGTATGTGTCAACTCCTAAGGAGTGTTTGAGTTGGAAGGGTTAAGGGCTGTCATTTTAACAGAGATGGTTCACCCAAGCCAAGTAACTTTCTCTTATTTAAGGAAATAGCTATTCTAAACCTGTTAAATATACATGAATGGTATTTTAATTGCTACTGCATAAACATCAAAATATAGGCAAAATGGATCAAAATATTTTTTTTTTTCATATGCTGATATTCTTAACCTTAGTAGTCTTAAGAGATTTCTGTTTTAGTGAGAAGCAATTTGCACTTAATTGTCAGCATCAAAGCAATGAAATATAGAATGTTTCTGTCCAGTGCATCAGCTCTATGGAACAGATTGCTTGCATGCCTTCTGTAGAACTTGATGTTCGTGCTTTCTTTTTCTCTCTGAGGTGCAACAGTTAAAGAGGCAGACCTTAGGACACTTACTGTGTATGTTTAATTAGGCCATTTGAAACACTTTGGAGCATTGTGAGAAAAGAACCTGTTATTGTGGGTCAAATCTCTCAGTCCCTAAGGGCAGTGGAACACTTTCTGTAGATTTCTGTGAGAATTAGAGAACATTATAATTTTATATACTTATATAATTTACTCTTTTCATTCCTAACAAGAAAGCCTTAGAGTCTTGTTTTTAATCTTTTTGCTGAGTGCAGGGGCAGAAAGGATGTTGGTTCAGAAATAAAACTGTTATTGAAGGTAGTGGTGTGTAATGACTGCATCTCATGGGCTGATGTCAGTCTTCCTGCAGGGTTCCCACTTGATATAAAAGGTACATTGTGATTAAAAACTAGTTGTAAGCCCCACTGTTTTATTTTCTTTTATATTTTATTGTGAACCGAAGAAAATAATGGAGTGAACAACAAACACTACTTTTGGCTTACCTCCAGGATAGTCTGGAGGTGATGCAGACCATCATCCTGCATGAAATAGAGCACTAGGGACTGTGTCCACCATAGATGTTGACAAAGCAAGTTGTCTTAGTCTTGTTTTATTCTGGATTATAGAATTTAATGGGGGGGGAGGGGGGGGGCGGGGACTGGTGCTACCCAAACTCTTTTTGAGGATATTCAACTGCAGAATCTGGCATCATGGAGAATCCATTTTCTAATGAATCAGCGTAGAGCTCTGGAGTTCTCTTTTCCTTCTTGCCACTGGGAACCCTTAATTTCTCACAGCTGTTGTCCAGAATGCATGTCCAGGGGCAGAGATGGTCACAGCTGTGCATTGCTGCATATGTGTGTCAGAAAGTAACAGCATTGCAGGATAATGGAGGGAGGAAAAATAACCGAAACACACACAAAACAGGGTATGCTGTCGCTGTCTGTTCTGCATGTATGTGTATACTTATTTTGGTTTAATTATAAAATTTTCAGGCTTACAAGACCAAGTTTTGGCTGTAATTATATGAAAGAACTCCAGCTGATAGCAAAAATATATTTTCTAAAAGAAACATTTATTTTAAATGAAGTCAGTCTAAACAGATGTTGACAGACTGAAATCACCAAAAAGAATGCATGTCCAATTATGTTTCATGGGAGTGTCATCTATTCAAGCAATGTAAGTCTGGAGATGTCTCATACAAAAAAACCTCCTGAAGGATGCAAGAAGCATATTCATGAAAACCTGCAGAGGGATGAAATGTGTTTTTCTGTAATAATTAAAGATGTCTAAATTTATATGTACAAGAAGCCCATTCATTTGAGAGCTTAATCCTGTGTTGTGGAAGTCAAAGGAGGCTTTCCCCGTTGACTTCATCACAGTCAGAATCAGGCCTATCCATGTGTCACTGTCTCTGCACACAGTCACATATAATTGCCACTAATTTCTTTAAGGCCCTATCTTGTGCCTAAGTGCAATCCATCTTGAATGTAATGTTTTATGAAATTACTTTTTAATTCTGTCTTTTTAAATTTGCTTTCCCTCCATGGGTTACTCGCTTTTCTGTTCCACCATCAAAAAAGAGATGAATATTGATTTTTGGTTTTGGTGTAGGAAAGTTTTTAGTGGCTGCTGTGGGAAGATCAGATGTAGTCTTTGAGCTGAAGATGAGCTGTTGCAGGAGAGAAACTTGGATATATGGCTGTCCTTCTGCCTTTCTCTTTGTCTCTCTGACTCTCAGACACCCTGAATACATTCAGTGTTTCTTCCAGAAATTTGAGTGGCGAAATGTGAAGACTTGGTACGTTTGTCCAGATTTTCAGACTGCTGGAGCAGCCTGATTGGAACTGGAGCCTGGGCTATATCGTATGTACTGAGTGTGCATGTGCAAGTAAGGCCTATGGCTTTGAGAGCAGTGGCTCCAAGAATCATCTAGCTTACTGAATATGGGCCTGGCAAAGTCCCATACATTGCAAACAATTAAACTGCTGCATGTGAACTTTTCCTCCTGTCGTTAAATCCTGGACTGACTTGTTGCATCTACCCATCTGCCCAGGGAGTGCTTGTTTGCTCAGAAGTGACAGTGTAACAAAATTACTATGATGAGTCATAGCTAAGTGTCCTGGGGTAAATTCAAGCTGTACAGTGTACCCTGTGCTTCCTTCAAATTAAAAAACAAACAAACAAACAACCAACCCACAACCCAAAATCAGCTGCATAAATGGGTAACTGTTGAAAAGTAATTTCTTCAGAGACTTTAGAGGTTAAAAACCTTATCTCAGATTCACAGATCCTCTAGTGCTCTTAGTTAAGAATGTCTGCATTATGGATATAAGCAAACTAGATAAGTTCTAGAGTGTTATCATTAAATATTCTTTCTATCAGCAAACCTCTGATGGGACCTAACTCAGCTCTTGCCCTGGAGAGAAAAAAAACAAACCCCAAAACTATTTAATTAGGTCTTCTGTAATGTCAGCCAAAGCTGGAAATTTTTTCTGAAATTTTTGTCAAGATAACACTTCCAGTAAATTCTGTTGTCAAAAGCTGCCTTCTTTTCATAGTCTATATATGGGGGTTGAGTTCTGCTGGATTTCATTGTATGGGACAGTGTGGGAAACCAGCCGGACATAAGGGGTGTAACCAATGTTGTAGAATCTTTAGCTCAGATGTACTCTGAGGTTGATTTCAGTCACAATATAGCCTGTTCCTGCTTGAGAAGAAGGGATTAAGAACTGAGAAATGTAAGAAAAGCAATAAAGACTAAGGATTTTCCCACTTACTGCCCAGTTTCTGAACTCAGGCAAAGAACTGGATAGATGAGTAGTTAATTTTTCAGCCTCGAGTAAACCCTACAGTAAAGATTGGCATTAGAAGGCATCCTGTCCTTTTGTGTTTTTTTTTGAAAAGGAGTTTTGCCTCCTTTGATACAACGAACTTCCTGCTTGCTGTTTCTGTCCTTAAATTCTTCCTTTCCTCTCCAGTAATAGCCCTGTGCTGAGTCAAAGAAGAAGGTGGTGTTTGGGAAAACAGAACTGTAATCAAGGAGCTGTCAGGAACTAAATAGCAGTGTATTAACTGTCTGTTAGTACTCAGTAAGTTGTTTGTTCATAACTTTTGTTAAGTATCTGGGAGCAGCAGGAGAGTGACAATTTTTATTTTCTGTCCTATACTGGGGACAGAATTGAGCAGGAATTTGGGTTGGGACAGTGACCCTTCCAATAGCCTATAACTGGAAAAAAAGTTAAGCTAAAGCACCCAAAACATCAGGTTGTGCATTGCCAAATGGTAGCTCTCATGCCACTGCCTCTCTGGGCAGCAGGTAGGTAATAAACTTCTGCAGGTTCTTTTTAGTGGTAATTTTTGGTTGTCAGGGTATCTCAGCTCACCATGATGATAAAAGGGAACAAAGCAGCAAAACAAGCGACCAGAGAGACACTTTATTTTTAATTCAGGAAATAAACTAAGTTGATCCATTGCTTTCTGTCAAACTGTGAAGAGGAAAAAGATGGTGGGAACCAGACAAAAAAGTCCCACTGTTCTTTATTTCCATATACTGCCAAAGGTACAAGTATTCCTGTTCTAGATAACAGCTGGATGTGGTACAGGACAGCAGGTTAGATGAAGAACCAGTACAGTGACCTTGCTTTGAAAATTTTTATTATTAGATACGCAAAATTGCACCAAATCCAGCCATATCCAAAGAAAGCTAAACTTGAAAAGAAATATTTTACTGTCACTAAGCTTAGAGCATTAATGCTTGGATAAAAACAATCGTAGCTATTTGTTCTTTTTGGCTGCTTTGGCAATTGTTTGATTTGGGTTTTTTTTTGGGGGGGAGAGGTCCAGGAACAACTTTGGCATTTATTGTTTCTTGATCACAAATTACTGGATGTTTAATCAACCTACTGGACAAAATTTAACCTTTCAACAACGCTGCATATTTTATAACTAGATTTAACGGTAAAACCTTTTCTCATTCTTGGATTTGTAGCTTGCCCTGAATAAAAAATAAAGACAGAATCAGGAAAATATCTGTGCATAGTCTGTTGGTTCAACATAGCCAAATTGTTTACCAAGTAATACCTGGTCTCGTCTGTGAGTCACTAATAAGGAGTTTAATAATGAAAATTTGACATATTTTTATTGCTCCTGTAACTACCATAGTATGGTCTGATCTTGCTTTGAAAAACATAAGTCATTAGTTTGAATCAAAGTGCTAAGTCATAATCTTGACCGTTAACTGTTGTCTACAGAGATCCACTGATGTTGAACACATAAGATTATGTAGCTCTAGTATCTAGTTTGGGTTGAATGCATTTTGTTTTTTCAGTCTGGTTAATTGGCAACCTTTGGTGATCTACTCATTGACTTGTGAGCCAAGGTATAGTAAAGTCTGGAATCATGAAGAATAATTTGCTTGAAGATCCTCAGATTTTGCATACCAGGCATAAGTTCTATGCCTAAACCATTGTATTTAGGAATCAGATTTTTTGCAGATGGCCTCATGTGTGTTAATTAGCCCTTTAATTATTGTAGTAGGATTATAAACTTGGTTAGGTCCTTATTATCCAATTCATTATTATATCAGAATAGATGAACTATTAAAACTAAATAATGATGATAAAGACTGATTTAGGGACTGATTACTACTGAACAGTGGTTTTACAGCATCTCTTATCTGAATTAGACAAATATTCTTTTCTGCGATTTTGAGTTGCTACTTTTAATTGCCTTTTGGAGGAGTGGGGGAATATAAAGGAAGAAACATACTACCTTTAGCAACTGGTCTTGAAATGTGTAGTGCTCTGCAATGTTCCTGGCCCCTTGATCTATCAGTTGCATAACTAGCTCTATGTACACCTAATTTTGCATTTCTTAGACAGGTTACCATTGTTTCTTCCCTAACTGATGGGAAGAAGAGCAAGTCCACTATTGCAGTAAGAGATGAATTTCTGATTGGTATGCTTGGTAAATAACTTGTTTATCCCTCTGTGGATATGGAAAATTTTCCCCTAGTGCCAGTGGCTTAGAGCTTCTTTCAAGAATCCACAGGAAAATAGAAACCTCCTGAAAAATATTGCATATTTAAACTCAGGGATTTTCTCTCTCCAAGTTCATATGGACAGAAGTTCGCTACGTGAGTCAAAAATCCTGTATCATTATGTAGACTTTTTTTTTGCCTCTTATCAAATATTTATGCAATCTTTTGATTGTATGAATTTATATGAAAAAGCTCTTAACCAGAGAAAACAATGTTGTTATTAGAGCACTTTCCTTCTGTTATGCACATTTTGAAACACGGTCCAATCTTTATTTTACAGCAACATTGTGAATCCAGGAAAAAGAAGTACTATAATTGCCCCTTTCCAGATATCTAAACGCTGTATCAAAATATTGATTATAGTCCTATTAAATTAATACATGTGCGCACCGCATCATGCATGGTGAAATTGATGACTGCCTTAAAAGAAGCATAACACAATGATGGTCCACTCTTTTTGCATATCTTTTCAATGTCTGCTTGTTTGTGATATTCACTAATGGTGTGTTCCGCAAGATTAACAGAGGCGGATCAAGCATTTGATGATCCAAATTGGATAGACTATTTGGGGGGGAAAAAGAGCTGTTAAGACTGACAGTGAAAATTAAATCTCATCTAGTCAATATCACATCTCTTATCATTCTTTAACAAAATTTCTACACTATTAGTCGGCAATAGTAATTCAGAAGGGTAACCAAGCAATTGTCAAAGAAAAATCAAAGGTGGTATGACTTTTCTAGTCTTAGCTAGAGGGAAGGGAAGACAAGACGTCAAAAAAGTTAAAGCTCACAAAGCAGCTTGACCAGGGTGAGGTGTTTTGTTTTTGTTTTTGTTTTTTTTTCTTGTTCTCCCTTGTGACAAGATAAGACAAAATTATTTAATAGGGAAAATTGTATTTAAAATACGGGTTTTTTTCTGTCCTCTCATTTTTATAGTTACTGTGAAAGTCACTACTGTTTA
>VZTL01067267.1:29921-82819 GCA_013400535.1 Scopus umbretta | reverse complement strand
GCCTTTCAGTACTTCAAAGGGGGTATAGAGGAAAGGTGGGAACAATCTTTTTAGCAAGGCCTGTTGTGACAGGACAAGGAGTAATGGTTTTAAACTAAAGGAGTGTAGATTTAGACTAGATGTAAGGAAGAAATTTTTTACAATGAGGGTGGTGAACCACTGGAACGGGTTGCCCAGAGAGGTAGTGGAGGGCCCATCCCCAGAAACATTCAAGGTCAGGTTGGACAGGGCTCTGAGCAACCTGATCTAGTTAAAGATGTCCCTGCTTACTGCAGGGGAGTTGGGCTAGATGTCCTCTAAAGGTCCCTTCCAACCCAAAGCATTCTATGATTCTATGATTTTCCAAGCCACATTGAGCCCAGGTCCTCAGTGGTATTATATGTCTTTGTCTAGGTAAAGTCAGTGGGAGTTAAGCACTGAAGCATGCTGAGGGAGTAGGTCTCCATGTCCCTTCTCTTGCACACATCGGCACAGCTATTTGCATCTTTAGGAGCACAAGCACCTTTACAAGCCTTGTAATGGCAAGCCCCAGTCAGGCAGCTGAGCACAGGGCTTCCCCCAGCTCCTGGGGAACGGTCTCACCTCTGGATCTCGGTCTTGCAGATGTACTGAAACGAAACATCCCAGCTGATGTGTTCAGCTTCTGTCTAGGGACCCCTTGTCCATCCTTGGCTTGGGGTGTGGAACGTGCCCAGGAATGACATTTCCAGCTTGCTAAGGGTCTATCAGCTGAGACTGCATAAACGTCCCTCATCAGGGGGAATGACACTTTGGTCAGTTGTATGACTCAGATGTTTTCTTTTTCCCACAGAGGTAGAATTGTTAGGGAGAGGAAAAGCATCAAACAGTTCAATTCTTTTTGCTCTGTGGATCCTGGATGAGCAACACTCAGGGTCACCTTTTTGTCCATGGCTGCTGATGTGCCCTGGGCACTGTTTCTTTAGCACAAGAGCAGAATGTGGTCTTCTGCTAATGAGCAGGTCAGCAGTTACTCTTTCTAGAGAGACAGAGTCTTGTGCCTGTAGTCACTAAAAGCTAAATATTTCTATTGCTGACAAACTAACTTATCACCTTTTATGGATGAAAATGGGAGAAAAGCTGTAAATCCAATGTAAATCCTATCCTCAGCAAACCCCTTGGGAGTTGGCCCAGAGATGTTAGGACAAAGGCTAGAAAATATCTTGTGTGACTTTCAGATTTTGAGCAGGTTGGCAGCCTTGGCATGAGCCCATTAAAATCCACAGCATTGCAGCAGGCATAAATCTGGCCCCAGTAGTGAAACATCCTGGCCAGACATGGGTTTGATGTGCACCTCGCCTGGGTGTTTTCCAAGATACACCGAGATGCATGCTGTGCAGCAGAGAGTCAGCTCCTCTCCCTCCATCTTCTGCTTTCTCCTCAGAGAGGATTCAAGTTTATTTAATCTCAGATTTCTTGCTGAAAAAAGCTCAGTGAGCATGAAATGCCTTTGAACTCTGGGAGTATTGCTACTGCCTGTAATAAGGCCGGGTAGCAGGAGACAGCCGCTTCCGTAGCTATTACAAACACATCTGCACAATGTGATGCAGGAAGCATCTAAATGCCTCCATAGCCTTGCACACTTTTGCAAACATTAGGAAACACGAAGGACACAGTTTGTGACCTGCGTGCCCTGCTCACCGGCCTGCACACAGTATGCAACAGGGGCAAATTGCTGAGCTTAATGTAAAAGTATTTCCAGCCCAGACAACAATCAGCTGCGAGGGAGTTGGAATCCGTTAGAAAGTGGGTAGCCAGGAAACCCTTTCCATGAAGTGAAGAGAGGATTTAGTTGCTGAGTGCTGCAAAGATGCATACATTTTCCTAAAAAAATATTCATGGTGCCAACATGAAGATTCAGTGCATTGTCAAAGCAAGCCAAGATTCTTATTAAAACCAATTGCTTTGGTTTGTTAGGCTACTTTACCATGGTGCCTCTAAGCCAACATGTGTATCTGGGTTTAGAAGAGCTGTTTCAGCCAAACCTTAGGTGGCTAGAAATGAATGTGAGCTGAACAGATGCAGGGTATCATTTGCCCACTACTGTCCTTTAGAGGCTGTTCCTGGTACATGGTACGTGGTATGTCAGATGTTGGCTTTCTCTCTGTGAGAACAGCTGGCCTCATGATGAAGCTGTACAGTATAACAGCCTAAAAGGTACAGGCAATGCTGTGGGAGCCCTAGGTGCTCCTCATTTGCATACACAGTAATGTAACAGAAGAAAATAAGACAAAATATACATGCTATTTCTTGTAATCTGGATTTCATTTGACTGAATGTCATGAGTAACAAAGACCATTCTGAAGACAGAGGTAGTATCTTTTATTAGACTGTGATGATACCAGAAGAGCAGAAGCAGCCCTTGTATGCTTGAAACCTTGTCTGTTTTTTCCAGCTATATTGGTCTAACAAAAGCTGCTCATGGCTACAGCAATACTACTGCTAGCATATGAAATAAATGGTGTGTGCTTCTGAAGTGCAGTTCTGCTTTTTATGTATCACGGTTATTCCACCCATGTCAATGAAGACAGGTGGGGTAAATGAAATTGGAACTAGGCCTGGTGTGTCCCTGATGGATGTGGTAATACAAGTATTCATTTACTACCTAAGCAAACAAAAAAACCCCAACCCTTGAAAAATCTCTTGAATGTATATATGAAGCTAGAATTATTAATTTTCACTTTGTTTGAAATACAGTAAAAGAATAAAATGCATCAAAAATCAGTAAGCCGAGTAATAGGAATTCTCCTTTTCCTGTTTCTTTATTGAGCCTTTTAGTTCCTATCAGCTCACATCTATATTGTGTCAGTGTTAAAGTGTCCCCCACAGACACTGTTATTTCTATGTCATAGTTGTTTCCGCTCTCATCATGGCAGACACAGAAGGAAATCTGAAAGACTCTGTTTGGGGAAGAAACTGGTGAAAGCAAAAGGGTCTTTGGTTTTTCAGAAACAAGGCGAGAGTCAGAAACTGCAGTTAAAAATTTTTCTGAATATTTTCCATCTCCGACTCTGCAGCCCCTACATGTGAGTTTGGCTCCTGACTCTTCCTTTAACATGCTTTGTGACCCTGATCCCATCACTCTGTGCTGATTATCTATTTCCTAAAAGAATTTAACAAACCAGTGATGGTGTAATGAATTGGCTAGTGATGTAATCATCGGCACTGGGTAGTGGGTCGAGCTGCTCTGTGCTACCCCATGGTTAACAGTTTGGGAGCACTTCATTTTCAGGTGTACTGAAGCAGACCTGCGAATCCCAAGGGACACGTGTTTTCCAGCAGGGAAGTGTTTGTAGGCTGCAAAATAGCGACTCTGTGCTCAGTGTCCTTGATGTATCTATGTGTGCTGTGAGGTGTGAAGACCCGACACTAGACTTGTGGGTGTTCCTCCATCTCCGGAGAGCAATAGAGCTTTGGCACCTGCCATTTCCATGGGTTGCTGCGGGGGACTCAGCAGAGTCAGCTTTTTAAAAGCAAGGACATACAGCAAGTCCTAGATTCCCATGATCTGAGCAAAACCCCAAATTCAGCCTGCCTTCTGTGAGCGGTATTCACACATCTGAGCCTCAAGGCAAGCTCCCAGCCTAACTATCAGACTCTTGGCAGTAATTTCCACGCTGGTTTGTTGTATTTGGACTCGAGATTCCCCCTTGACCCCAAAAGTCACACTAAAATGCTAAAAGTATTTTCTTTACTTGCTAAAGAAAACACAGAGGACTTTATTTAGTTATTCAGAACTCCTCAGCCATTTTTCAGTCACTTCATGATTTCGAGAGATTGTATCTGTGCTGTTGTCTCCCGGCTCAGGTCGCTCGGCATGGCTCGGAGGGGAAGGAAAGCTGTTACATTTCATTGTCCTCAAAAGAGGAGAGAAAAATCTGATTCATGCTCCCAACCCAAACAACTCTGCTGCCTTGCGCATTCTTGACAGCCAGCAAGGCTCCATTGAAAACCGTCTGTAGCCTTTAACTCCCATCTAACAAGTTGGCCATTTCCAGAGAAGATTTTTTCTCTACTGATTTATGAGCTTTAATTTATATGCAAGCCTGGAATACTTGCTTTGGGAAGAGTTCTACCTCAAGCCAAGTGAGCACTGAGATGCACAGCACTTTGCATGGTATGTTTGGTATTTTCATGGCCCAGTCTGTAGCAGGCCAAAAAATCCCAGGTTAGGTGCAAGCCTGGTTGTAGGTGGTGCTGAGCACTCTCACTTCCCAGCTTGGCTAGGTCAAAAAGTTACAGAATTGGGTGGATTTCGCAGGTTTGGAAAGCCTCTGCGTGACCCAGGCAGGCACAGTAAGTAAGTATGGAAGTGCTGCTGCAGCCTGGGCTCCTGTGTAGCCCATATGTGATCTGGGAAATTGTTTAGCAGTGTCTCAATGGGTGGTAATGGGATTTTCCAATCCGGAGCTGACTCGCTGGAGCCTGGGTGTAGGTAGGATTGTGCTGACTCTGCCTTTTCCTTTGGAAGGGATAAAGAGCATTTGGCACTTTTTTGCATCAGGTCAGGTCAGGAGCTCCTGACTTCTGGCTTCTAGGCTGAGATATGGCAACTGGTGATGTGCACCCCAAGCCACAGTAGTGTCCCATTTTGCTTCACAATTGTATCTGCTAGGAGGATGCAAATTGCTGGTACTGCAGCTCGGCTGAAGATAGGTACCTTCTAGCTGAAGTGTGGTGAATTTTACATATGCGTTACTAACTTCCTTGCTTGCAATGTAGGAGGAACATGTTTTTCATCCATTGGTTTGGACCCCTGTGGGCAGCACTCATTGCAGGGAAGGGACTAGCAGATTTCATTTTGCCAAGCAGAAATTGTCAGGCAGCAAAGTCTTTTGCGAGTGCCTTCCTTCAGCCAAGTGAGCAGGGTAAGCATGGTTGCAACCCCATGATTGCTCAGCCATGTACACATGCCCTACAATGCATGGCTGCCCCACAGGGAGCTCCTGGTTTGCCTTGCAATGGCCGGTGCCATTAAACATCAGGGCAGAGATGTGTGGAGTTACTATAGTTTGACAGGTTATGACAGGTCAGCTTAGGCCTTGGGGAAGGTGATTAGACCTGATGAGTTTGGGTTTGCCCTTGAGAGCACACATGGGTGGTTACTGTTGCTCAGTGAACTTGTTAGCTGTGGTAATAGGAACATGGCTGAGCCCTCAAGGGCTTGGTCCAACAGCACAGCCAGAAGCCATGTAGAAAAGCACTTAACTGCCTGGGTAAGTCCCGCTATGCAGGAAAACACTTACCAACATGCTGACAGCAAAGCACATGTTTAAGTGTTTCTCTAAACACTGTGGCCTTAGGCCAGAATCCTCAAAGATATTTAGCTCTCTGATTCCCATTGATTGTGCTAAATACCTTCAAAGGCTTGAAACTTGATTGTAGCAGAAGGAGGCTTGTTCACTTTGGAGGACGGTAATGAAGCCCTGTAGGTTGGGTTCACTGACTTAGCACTGGATGGTGATGCTTACTCATCCTGGAGCTAGGGAGACCTGTTGGCCAGCGGGTCACCTACACAGAGCTGTGAGCTAGCAGCAGCACTGTGTTTACACAATTGTGGTTGTGTAATATTGACTGTTATCATTAATTTACATCAATGCTTTCACAAGCCTCAAAATGAGGTCTTGCTACCAACTGTTATGCATCTCCACCTTCCTACGGGAATGAAGATAGTGCTCTAATATATGCTTTGCTTTAAGTAAAACCGAGAAGGGTCTGGATAGATCAGGAGAGCTGTTGTCTTCGCAGATGAAATGGTGAGGAGTTCATGCAACAGTGTTTGGTTCTTTGCAGCAGGTTTGTTCTGTTCAATACCCAACAAACTGGCCAATGACTGGGTCGCTTCCGCCCCTTGGTGATAGAATTAATAATTGATCACTAACTGGATCTGGAATTTCAAAGGATCCTGCTACACTTGAGAAACTCCTTTCATCTGATAGATTGCTCCTCTGACTATGTAGCTCATGGGAGCCCACCGGCTTACCACTGACTGTAGGAGGACTTACTGAAGTACACCTAGAAGGTCTCCCATGTGTAGTGGTGTGGGGTTTATGGAACAGCTCATGGTGGGGATATGTTCAAGTCCTGAGGATGCATGTAGATCTGAATGGGATAGCATGATGGACAACCCAGGAGGCTGGGAGTGTGAATTTGGATCCAGGCACCAGAGATTACTCACACCCTTACGATAAGAAGGCTTGGGGGAGAGGCATAGGGTTATTTATCTATTTGTTTGGCTGTAGACAAGGCAATAAAAGGTGATCTTTTAGAAAGCTCAGAATAAGGAAACCTGAGTCAGAAACAGCCTCAGCCTCCTTTGCTGTTATCTGTGTTGCACTAAACAGAATAATTCATCGCACTCTCTGGCTTACATAAAATTGCCCTGTTGGATGTGACCTCCCTCCTGGGACCCACTCCACCCACCAGTACCTCCCTGACCTCATCACCCCTCTCCCTTCTCCACCCGGCATTCACTCTTGCAGTACTGGCCTCCTTGCCCCGTCCCCTGCCGGCGGCTCCTCGCAGCTGAGGGCTGGGTGCTCACCGGCGGCCGAGCTTGCTCTTGCGAGGTTTAGCTCTTGCCTGGTTTTTCATCTCCACCTGGTAGTCCCCTCCCCTAATCAGCTCTCACCTTACACCTACCTTCCAGCTTTCCCTCTCCACTGCTTCCTGATCCTCCCTCTAAAAGTAGGTTCTGTGGTTTGGGAGTTTCCAAACAAACAAACATAAACCAGTGGAAGGTTGTGGTTTCCGCTGCTTTTCTTTCACTTACCTAGAGCGAGAAACCACCTTTTGCACAAAGACATTGCTGTGCATCGCACAGAACTTAGCCAGTGAAGAACACAGCAGGCATGGTACTTTGGCACAGCCATGGGGTGTATCATCTGAGGTGGTCCTAGCAGAAGAGGGAGCACAGTCCTTGTAATACATCTCCCATCCCCGCCCTTCTGAGTTACATCGATACATGAGCTCTGTGTTATTGGTAAAGAAAACAAAACTCAGAGGTGGTCATTAGAGCAGCTTGTTTATCACGTGAGGGATATTGTTCTCTACCAGCTTAAGCAATATGGGGTAAATTGAGCACTCTGGATTGCATTTGCTGTTGGGAAGCAGATAAAATGTTCACTGAAATGCCCAGGAACTAAAATTGTCTTTAGGTATGACACCTCTACTGTTTGATCAACAGCTGGGTAACTGGGGAAAAGGTCTCAGAAGCAACACCACCACAAAATCTGAATATATTAACATGTATATAAATATATACATACTATATCTCAGGAATATAAGTTGTCTGATATTAAAATCCCATATTCTGGATTCTGGCAGGGTGTCTCCTGGCAGCTTTCTGGCTCTCTTCATCCAGTTGGCCAAACGTCGGAGTCCCACCGTGGCTATGCTGGGTGTCTGGAGGTTTTTACACAAGAGGCAAGCAGTGATGGCCTCACTGAACAGACAAAATCCTGCTCACCTTATTCACACTAGCCCTGGATGAAGAAAAAATTGGCCGAATATATTGCTTTGAAGTTACTGTGATCATGATTCACTGTCCGGCTGCCCCAGTTATTAGGTTGCTTCTGCCATCTCTTGCTTTTCTTTACAAGTTCCACAGCACTTTAATTTCCTCCTTCCTTTAGCCTTTTGCTATAGGTCAGTGCCTCGCAGGGATGGATTCAGCTACGTAATGGCTGTACCAGTGCTCCCTTGGTTAGGTCATCAAACCCCTACAGGCATTGCTGCCTGAAGTGGGGAGCTGTTCAATGCTCCACTCAGATGCTTTCCTCCAGGAATCTGCAGCCCCGAGTGTGCTGGAAGATTTGATTGGTATGAAAAGGGTTGTGCTAAGTGTGTGTTTATGTACAGAAATAATTATCCTGGTGCAATGCTCAGTGCTTGCACAGTCAGACGAGTGCTCCTGTGCCATTTTCCAATGCTGATTGATCCCTTGCCCAAACTGCATGCCTCTTTGTGTCAATAAACCCAAATACCAGCCCAGGATTGTTTGTGGTGCGAGTTTTCCACATGGATTACAAAGATTTTGAACACAAACCAGATTGCAGATCCTTAGAGAGAACACGTGCTTTGGGCTGCCTCCTTCGCAGGTTATCCTCTGCTCCTTCTCTTAATGCTCACAGGAAAAACTGTTGGAACTGGAAGGACCTGTTGCTTTTTGTGTAAGGGAAAAGGATAAGAAACCCCCTGTCCTAAAGCATTACCAGTTGTGTTCCCACCACAGTGGGCTGGGGGAATAACCCCCCAAACTTTTCAGGCAGAAGTAATTTCTTACGTATCTGTCCTGTAGGCCTAAATGCTTGACAGGTTGTTTTCATTTACATCAGTTTTTCTGATAAAATATACTACCTTTATCTCTGCAAAATTTCCTTTCCAGAAAGGTACACTGCACAATTTTTGTAATTCCTATGGATTATGAGATTAATGGAGCAATCCCTGACCTTTGATGTGTGGGAAACGAGCAAGGCGTTGCAACATCCTTTGTTACGTTCTTGGAGTTCCAGGGATGAATGCTGCTATATAACCTATATATGGTCCTCCTTGTGTGTATTCCTCCTTTGCAACTCCTGAAGTCACTGAGCTGCATGTCTTGGCTTTCTTTGTATTTTGCAGTGTGAAGAAAAAACCCAAAAGGCTCCATTCAAGAATCTTGCGTCAGTCCCTTCCTTCACCTTCACGTCAGGAGTCTGTTTTCACACACTTCCATGGGAGCTGAGTTGTGTCAGCAACTGAAGAAGCTCCATGCGCCACTATTTAATGATGAGTATTTATGGTGCACTTCACAGTGGAAAGCCAAAAGAAAGGAATTCGAGAAAGAAAGATAGAGGAATGATAAGGAGCCAGGTCAGGACTTTCTGTTCTTGATACCTAGCACAAGTCTGTAGTTAGCTAGAATTTTATTTTTCTTAAAATAAATATTAAATTTTATTTTTCTTAAAGAATCACTTTCACTGAGATGGGGAAAATACAAGCCAGGCTTATCCCTGGGTTAAATTTTACCCCTTGAAACTTAAGTAACAGGCATAATCTCAGATGAGATTATTAGGATCTATTGTTTTATTATTAATGATAATAATTATTATTTATTATTTAGTGTTATTATTAGATTATTATAATAATATCAGATGATATTATTATGAGATTATTATGAGATTATAAAGATCTGAAGTATACTGGCTTTACATCCTACCTGTGATGATGAAATATATTGAGCTAGAGATCAGTTAGTTTTCTACTGAACAGGAATTTACCTGAAGAAGCATGCATGCCATGCTGATAGTCCTACTGGAATGTCCTGAATGTTTTGTGGCTATGAGGAACATATTTGCAGACATAGTTAAAACAAATTTGTTTCATTTTCTGCGATACATTATTACTGTGTTTCTGGCCATTGGATATGATGCTCTGTTTCAGAACAGGCATCAGTGATACTTGTATGTCCATAACTTTGTAAGTACAGTACATGGGAAACATAAAATGAAACTTTTCTTATTTCAGAGAGTTGAGACATAAAATGAAAATGTAAGGCAAACAGGGGAAGAAAAGGGTTAACTATTTAAAGGATTGAGTTAAACAAAATATATCTGTGCAAGAGCTCCCCAAGGAAGTGGCTGAGACCACATCGCTTGGATCATTTAAAATTGGACTGTACAAAGCAATAGAGAAAATTCTGCAGGGAACAATCCTTCATGGGCAGGTGGGATGGTCTCAATGACCTAATAAGTCTTTTTCATCTCTAAGTCTATGAGATGAGTCTATAACTAGTGCAATATGGTTTTGCCCAGAGTTTCCATGTGTTGGTTATGAACAGAGCCCAGCTGCACCAAGCTGTGTCTTGTTTAAACAAGTTAACAATAGTTAGGTCAACTATTTATATGGTTCCTTTGCCCCATTCTTGTTCCTTTTTTTAGCAGACTCCCTCCCCAGACAGATGATTTTGTTATGTTTACTTCATTTTTGGTACGTAAAGCATGTTAAGGCACAGTCTGTGTCATATTTTCCTTAAAATAGAGCAAGAGGGAAGGAAAAAAGTTCCTTTCTCTTCCATTTCTGCAAGTGACCCCCTGACTCTCATCTTGGGAAGGATTTAGACCACCTGGAACCTTGACTCAGTTGTCCATTAGGCAGCTCCCAGCATCTCGTCAACCACGTGACAGAGAAATGCCCCTTTTTCTACACATGTGGTGTGGCACCAGCCAGAGCCCGGTATGTCCCGTGTAGCACATGGTCACCCTGCCCAGGTAGTGACACTTTGGGGTTTCAGAGCTCAAAGTGCATTTGTTTTTGCTCTCAAGTGATTGTGTCTAGCTGGATGAATCCAAAGTCTGTGTTGTCCGTTTTCTGCACCCAAAAAACCTCAAATTCGTGAAGGGAAATGTGGGAAAACAAGGGATGTGCAAATTGCAAATTTTGGGCTTGCCAACATAGCTGCAGGGAGGGGATTCAGCCCTGCCTGGAGTCAGAGGGAGCTCTAGGGGATCTCTGCCTCTCTGAGATCTTCTGAAGAAGCTTATGGCCCTGGCCAGCCCTGCCTGGCAGAGGGCCTGCTCCTAGTCCCTCAGGAGAGCAAGTGTTCCAGACATTGTATTTGGCTCCAGGCTTTTTTCCCCCTCCACCTCAGAAGCATATTGGCAGAAGGCAGGCAATGAGTTTGGATGGGTTGCTAGATGATGGGACTGACAGATGTGATCAAAGGGTTTCTGCTGCAGAATGTGGGGCTGTGTTCAGCTCTCTGGTGCTCCACGTGCTGGCTCTGGCTGGGGCAGGTTTGGGCAGAGGTGGCCAAGCTTGGGACTCTTGTGTCCTTCCCTGGCATAGCAATGTTCCACAAGAGGCATTAAGAAACTGGTGTTAAGCAGAGAAATCATGTTAAGCCACAACAGAATTGGGTGGCTTCCCAGGTGCTCCCTAGAAGGGGAGGTAGGCATGGAGCTTACCAAACTGCAGTCATTTCTTTCTCCTGGGGATCTCAGTTGCTTGAAGCCTCATCCTATCCCAAGAAGATAAAGCAAACTTCTCCTGCTGAGCTAGGCAGCAGTCCTTTGGGAAGAGGGAAGAAGATGTGACCTTCTTCTGGAGGTCTGACATGTCTGTAATATCTAAACGCCTCTCAGTGTGCAATGTTGTGCATCTGCTGTTCCTGTCATAGCAAAGGATTGTTCCTTCACCTCACAAACCTGAGATATGAAGAAGCTCAGGGTTAGTATGCTGGTTTTTTAAAGGTAACCAGGAATTGAGGTCCTTATTTCAGTGAGTAAGAGCCCAGAGCTGCATGGAAAAGGTCTACCTAAGCCCCTGGGCATACTGTTGGTTAAGGTTTCTCTGAAAGTTTAGAGCCAGCCAAAAGAAAATACTTAAGTGAAATATAAGTCATGGCATAGGTGCTTAAATACATTTTAAAAGTTAGCTCTAATTACTGGGTGAGAAGGCACCCAGGGACTCTCTGGTTGAGCAGAGAATGGATATCCATTTTTCCCTGGCCGTGGTTAGGACTAACCAAGCTGCCTGGGCAGGCTGTGGCACAGCACCCTGAGGAAGGAGGACTCAAATGCAGAGCCTCAGGAGACCTCCTGGAGATGCTGCTCCAGTGTGAGCCTGGAGCACTCCTTCTTCCTTGCCCCAAGGTGAGAGTAGTTGGGTTAGATCAACAGCAAAACGCGAAGTGCTTAGATGCAGCAGGAAATAAAACAAAGCCTCCTCAAATTCCCCACTCCTACTCACCCATCTATCTTAAGAAGTAAATCAGGAAGTAACATGCAGTTGCTTCTTGTCTAGACCTAAGGTCTGGATAGATTGCGTGGGGTGGCAAGCCTGTGTGTGGCAATGCGGTGTGCTTGCGCAGGCATGAAATCAACATACCCTCCTCGCCTGCCGAGTTCAGCGAGGTTCTGGGAGTGCAACTGCAGGGAGGAATTTGCTCCAGCACTTTATGCAACGCAGGAGCCCACTCACTCCTTCCCAGAGATCTGTGTTTCCCTCGGTCCCACACAGTGACCCGGCAGAGCTTGCTGCTGTGAAGGTGACGCTTTCCACAGACACGGTGGTCACTGGAAGAGGCCACAACAAGAGACACCAGATACTCCCAGGCTGCCTGTGCTGCCTTCATCACTCACACTATTTATTTCTCCTGTTTGCTCACATGTGGAGCTATTTCATTTTTATCATCCCAGGCTAGTAAATATCTCTGTTCCTTGCCAGGGGAGCCAGCATTTTTGCTTGGCCTTTTGCTCATTTGTTTTGTGTTTCTACATCTGCTCTGGTAGAGTATTGAAAGCTCATCTTTCGCTGCTGAGAGACACAGCCCAGCAAGCAGCTGTTGCTAGAACCGTGTCCTTGCTGCCTGCACCAACATTTCATCCTACTGTATCCTCTCTGCTACAATGGCTGCTCCTAGAAGAGCTTCCATGGAGGTGGCATGGGTGGAAGGATGCAGGAAGCTAGCTAGTGATGAATCAGGCTTGTTGTACAATGTTCCCCACAGAGGAACACCTCTCCCCAGTCCCCTGTAATTCGTGATCCTGCATATGATTTAGCAGAAGGTGCCCTCTGGCTCTTCAGGGAAGAAGAAAGTACCCCTGGATGCAGTAACCACACCAGGACTGGGCTTGGCGCACAGCACAGTACAGTAACAATGTTGATATGGCCATGAATATCGGAAAGCAAGCTTGCATGAGGAGTTGTAGTCCATACAAAACTGCTCTGGCATCACTAATGTAACTCTCTGGAGGCTCCAAATTCCAATTCTGGGACAGTGCCACAACCCACATCACCTGAGTCCCCAAGGCTGTGAGGAACCCTTCCCCAACAGGGATATTTTCCTACCATGAGGTGCTTAAGGGATGCTGAGGCTGTTGACTGCTGTGCCCATCCCTAGGAGAAATCCATTATCTTTACTCTTTTAGGGTCTAGCAAATACACATAGGCACACACAAAATGGAAACCTGGTAAGAATAAAGGTGTTGGTGTTACCCAGTTGGCCAAACAACTTTGGTCTCTACCTAATCTGATGTGGGTATTGGGGAGAGGGTTGCAGAGAGACTCCCCATCCTGCCTCTTCCAAAGCCTAGTGCTGGAACAGAAATAGCTCAACTGTCCTGGTATTCGCTGGTGTCTCCCTCAGGGTGGGCTGCTGCACTACTCTCAGGTCTTGAGCAGGAAAACTTCTACCCTCTGCTTGCTGTTGCTGTTTTTTCAGGTTTTATCTTATTGGAGAAAAAACTTTCCTCCCATCTGGAGGCAGAGCTAACAGAGAGATTGCAGTGACTGGAGTACCCAGAGCACCAACAGACCGCACATCTAGAAATGGACCAGCGGTTGGAAAGGGCATGGCAACGAGACAAGGAAATTCTGATTTGTACCAAAATGTCCACCTCCTGCCTCCATACTCTAGCTCATGCCATGATTACAAAAATCCACAGTTGTGTGAAGTGTCTCCAGTGTGAGTCATTCGTGGCAGCACTCTGTTGTGCATGGAGTGCACGAGGCATGGGTCTCTCTCCTAGGAAAGCAAATTTCCCTTCACGACTTTTTAGACCTTTTAAATATTTGTTGTGATTGCAATACTAATTAAATTCAGCTGTTGCAGGTAATATAACTCCTAACAGCTTTTTTTTTTTTTTAAAGTTATTTTCTCCCTTTTAGAGGGCAAGTGAAAAGCACTTAAAGGTATACAGTCTGTCCACTGGGATGGCTGCTGGCAGAAATGCAGAGCTTTGATTGAACTCTGAAATCATTGCTTTAACGGTGCCAGTTTGCCTTAGCCCTGCATGGGGTGGGGTGGAGGCGCAGTGCTCTGACAGGAAGGCACAGACCACTCACTACCTGCCTGTATTTTGCCTGCCCATGCATTGAATCCTGATAGACTGAATAGTCAGTGCATAAGATGGGAAGGGAGTATGTCCGTCATCTGAACTCTTCCCTAGCTTGCTTTGGGTGTTTCTGGACATCAGCACCACCACTTCTCCAGCTTGCTGAAGAAGGCTGTGCAAAACAGAGGTTCCCCTGCCGTCTCTGCTCCTTCATAAGGGTTATCCAGCATCTAAACCTTCAGCAACGTGGTTCAGATTTGTGGGCGAATTGCATAGATGAAAAGTCAGTGTCTTATGAGAAAACTGCATTTTTGTGGTCTTGTTCTGATGTGCTGCACTGTGTGTGGGGTTCGGGGCTTCCTGGTGCTCACCTTTCAGGTTGTCAAAGAGAATTTCTGCTTGTCAAAAATTATTCAAAACGCCCTCTCTGTGTGTCCTCCAATGTTTTGAATTTTAAAGAGTAGCCCCGGGGCAGTATATTTAAAGCATGATCTCAGAGAAACTGGTTCATTGCATTTGTAAGCCTAAAGACAGGGCTCAGAATGACAACGATAAATAGATGTTAGGGTTTGTGGAGTCACACCGAGGTCAGGCGCCCCCCCACACCCTCATCATACCATCCCCCATGATCTGGGGGCGTACTGCATTTCCTAATTCAAAACCAAGCCTGTTTCTTTGTGCTTTAAAAGTGCTCATCCTGTCAGCTCTTCTAACTTGGGCACTGTGGCCATTCCTGATGCAGAAGGTTAGTGCCAGGGCTTTGAAAACCGGGTACCCCAAACCAGGCACAGAGCTATATTTAGCCATCTGTACAAAGCCCCTTGATCTTCAGAAGGTTGGAGCACCTGCAAGCCCCATCGCTGCCAGTGGGACCTGCAAGCACTCTCCAGCCTTTGAAAAAATCAAACCACTGCATTAGAGAATAGAGATTGGGATGATAATGGGTGATTGAGTTATTGCAACTTAATGAGTTGCTGCTCATCTGCCAAGCCACAGCAACTCTGTGTGTGTGTGCATGCACGCACGCTCCTATTCATCTCAGCCGTAGGATTTAAACTAAAATAGTTCCTGTGGATTTGCACTGGTTTGGCAGCAATCCTGAGGCTAGTTACCAGGCACTGCTGCTAAGTCTTAACCAGTGGAGATTAGAGCACTTGAGTTTGAACATCCCCGCTTGAA
The DNA here is from genome assembly GCA_013400535.1 of Scopus umbretta. NCBI lineage: Eukaryota > Metazoa > Chordata > Aves > Pelecaniformes > Scopidae > Scopus > Scopus umbretta. The sequence continues at coordinate 67,805 of VZTL01067267.1, read as the reverse complement.
GCATAGCAGGATATTTTGTGCTCCCAAGAGCAGAACTGGGTTGGAGGGATGGGGAGTGGGTGTAGCTCATATATGTATTAGGTGACCTGGCCCTGGCTTATTTGAGTTTTGGAAGAAAGCAATGAGCTTGGAGAGAGCTAGAACTCCAAATGCAAGCAGAGCTGCATTTGCATTTAGCAAAGTGCCATACTGCCCTAGTAAATGCCATCATGTAGCTAGGTCTATAAACTGAGACCTTGGGGCTGCCTTCAGGTGCTCCCAGCACTTAGGTTTGCCCTGAGAGTTTTAATTACACTGATAAAGAATGAGAGGCCTTTTGTGAGAGTTGGTCCTGGTTCTTTATTCCAATTTTCCTTCAATATGGCTCTAAGCTTTTGGTTAAAGTCCATCCACTAGTGAAACAGGAAGGAAAAAAGCCCTCTGGTCTTGCTTTCAGGTCCCTGCAGTGCTTGGCTTTCCAGCACAAGTCTCCTTATTTAACCATCACACAAAGAATCAGAGAAAGGAGGACCTGTCTGGATAATAAGCCATCATTTTGTCCCATGATTAAAAGAAGCTTTCTGTGCTCTGAAGAGGCCAAATAACATTTTCCCCCCATAATTTTTTAACTTTGGACACCTTTGCAAATGACTGCTGGCTGGGATGGAGCCCAGGAGTGCCAGAACACCATGGGAAGAGGCTGCTCTGTGATACTGCCAACCTGAGGAGGAGGAAATGCTGGAAATCCCCTAAGCACGCCTGTTTTCTTGAGATTCCCAACTCAATTTTGCAAACTCAGAAGATTTTATATAATTTGGTTTAGTCAGTTCAGAGGTTTAAGGCACTTGGCTACGCATCTGGATTGAATCTTGGGGGTGGGTTATCCAAGAAAGAACTCAGAGAGAGCAGTTGGAAATTCAGCCATTGCTAGCAAAACTGAAGGAAAACAAGAGCACGGGAAGGGAGTTTCTAGTTTGCTACTTGGTGTGCTGGACTCTGGATTTAAACCCATAGTCTCAGTACTTGTCTGAGCCATCAGGTAGTGGAGGAGAGGCGGGGAGTGCATCAGGCAGCTTGATGTCCAGCATCATCTAATCAGATACCCTGCTCTGTGCCAGTGAAGGAAACTTAAACTCCCTCCCTAATCACTTGCCTGTGCCACCTGAAGGTCTTTAGAGTAAAAAAACAACAACAAAAATTGATAAAGTGCCAAATGTGCAAATAAATCTCCCATCAGATGTGCAAGTGGAACAGCACAGCTCTCTGACATGATAGTTTGTGCAAAAGTGCCAAGGGGCTTTATTTAGGCTTCCCAATCTGCAAATGTTGGCCTTAAAAAGCCCCTAAGTGAAATGTTTCAAGTTGAAAAGTCTAAGTTGATTCAAAATAGAAACAAAGAAAGTTAGTATTAAGAGCCCTGTTAATTTTTAGACCATAAAAGCCAAGAAAGTTGTGTATTGATGAGACAGTGCCTTGAGACAAAAGAAACACAGCTCATCACCCTGCTGCTGGTGTTGACTATCCTTAGGTCTCATTGTCTTCAAGAGCTGATAGAGATCAGCATCTCCTAGGTCTGAACCTTTAACCATTTGCCATGTTTTGCCTCAAAGGCAGCTGCACTTCAGCAGTGGGTGAAATGATTCCTTTTTTACTGAAAGGGCAAATTCTTCCCTTTAGATGTTTGTGCTCACCTCCCATTAACTTTGGTATGAGCTGAGCTCATGCTTCCAAGAGCAAAATTTGGCTTATAATTTCTGCATGCTTCAGGATCCTTTGGGTACCATATAAATGTAAGATACTGTGATTCAGTGCTAAAGAGCAGAGAAAATGCAAACCCCCAGGAGACATAGTATGAGAAAATCATATAGAGCTTTTGTTTAAAACAAAAAAATGGAGAAAGATTAAGAAAAACAATTGAGATTCATTCCAAAGCTGATTTCATTGCAAACCAAGGATGAGAGCGCACATCTCTTACTTATGCAATTGCTTCTTTGACTTCAGTGAGTTACGGACCATTGGATCAGGCTGCAGTTTCGAAGGCATTATTGAAAATGTCTTACCTCCTATATTTCCTGGTTTTTAATCAAACTCACTGCACTGCCAGAGGTGTTTCATTTACCAGGAGAGGGGTCAGCAAGGCAACCCTGAGCAGCAGGAAATAGCAAATGCAGAACAGTTCCTCCATGCTTGGAAGCTCTCCGAGGGCAAACAGCTCTTGGATGCTCGTTATTGTCTACCTCTGCTGCACCCCTCACAAATCTGGGGCATCCTGCGGTCTCTCCCAGGGTGCAAGCAGTGTACAGGGAGGAATCAGATGCTGCTGGGTTTGGGACTTCTGGTTATTGTCTTCTGATTTCAATGACCAGCATTGTGCCAGTGAAAAAAGCTAGCAATGCATACATTTTATAATTTTATTTTCTATCTGCTGCCATTTTATATTTTCTTGGCTTGTTACAACTGTCATAAAATTACATTATTATATTTTTCCCATCTGTTACATTTTTGCCTCTTTACAGGGGGACATTGAATGATGTACATAGGCTAATTTAGCTTCAAAATTATTGTACGACTGTTGTTTATGGAAAACGAACACTATATTTGTAGAACAACATGTGGCTTCTCTGTAGCACCAAGGAGAACGTATGAAGTCAGGAAACACAAATGTCAGCAGATGGACGTGGCTGCCCCCTCCCCTCCTACCCCAGCTCCTTTGCTTTGATTTTGTGGTCTTGTCTATGTAAGTTAGAGCTGTAATTGCTCATTAATTTAGTTATGGACTCTGTATTCCCACTGCCCAGTTGCGGAATCTCCGTCTCCACTGGAGAGGTGCACCATGTTCACTGGTGGTGAAACCATTCAAGCTCGGTGTACAAACTAAGCCATAGAAAAATTGATTTCACAAAAAAAAATTGGATAGAGGAATAACTAGGTGGATCTGCTCTCCCTACCTTGTTTTTCTTCTTCTGTTTTCTTTACTTCTTCTGTTCAATTCAGTCAAAGCCTCTTGGTTTGACTATTCAGTCTCATACCAAGTATCTATCTAGAGGTATGAGCCATGCCCTGATCTCCTCCTCCCACCATGAAAACTGGGCTGTGACACTATGGTCTGGGTAGTAGAAATGCCTGGGGATGCTCTGAGCACACACTGGGGCTTTAACAGGGCTTTCTGAAACTCCTCCTCTATTCTTTTTGCCTGCCTCCCCCCGCCCCCCGCCGCCACCTTTTATTGTAATTTCTACTGCCACTGATGGCACTAGCTGTCCACATTTTTCAATGTACATAAGATGCACATTAAAGACCTGGTAAATTGAGTGTTTAATCTGGGGGTTTGGTGATCCCAAGGGATTTCTGAATACACAAAATCTTGTTTTAAGAAAAAAAATAGATAGTGATTAAGAAAAAATAGATAGTCCTATTTGTGTAAAATCCCGCCTTCCACCTTTCCTTCCTGTCCCCAGTTGTAATATATTGTATTTTTCAAACATAATTTTACCTCCAAGAGAGAAAACTGTAATTAGTCTTAACAGTGGGACAGAGCCTGTTCCCACCAGAAGAACCTACATAGTAGATAAGTCATGAGGCAAAGAAAACCCCTGCACCTTCAAATACCAGTGGCTTCAACAGAACTGGAAGCCATGAGAGCATTTATGGAAGGTGCCAACTGCACTGCAAGACTTCCAGCAATGACATGCTGTCTCTATTAGGATTTGTGAATAATAAGCAATATATTTTGTGTGTGATTTCAAAACATAATTGTAAAATTTATGGATGTAGACAATTAGCTATTTTTTGATTACACCCGTCTAACTGGAAAGTCTAGGTGAATTGTCAATCTCTGCAGTTGTCTAACTATTTAGTGGCTACAGTTTAGAAAAGGTACTCCAGGTTTCCTGTTTAAAAAGATTTTCATATCTGTTGATTGCAGTAAAAATGTTTTAAAAAAATCAGAATTAACGTCTGACTACAGCAGTGCAAGATCCCTTCTGTGTCACCTCTCTCGTGGCTTCATTTCTCTGGCAGTAGGTACTTCTCTGGTGATGCTGTCCTTAAGTCTTAGGAAAGGGAACAAACAGAATTACATGTAAAAACATGGATTGTACTGGAGTTTAGCTTGATGAAGACCTCAGACTGAACCGGCAAGTAGGTTTTGTTTGAACGTTGCTGCCCCTATGCTCAATTCCTTATTAACTTTTTCAATATGTTCTATTACAGTCAGGCAACAATATGGGAGCTATCTTGCAGCTAATTTAACACCTGTAAATTCCCATGGCTGGTAATGAAACATTGTATAGGCTAGTGGATGAAGCATTTTCTTCATATATCAAAGGTCATTAGTTCAGTATTTGTTAATGCTCTAGCTTTTATTAAATTTTTTTCAGCTTTTTTTTTGCGTCAGTGTACTTACAGTCTGATTAATTCTTCTGCTTCCCAAAGCTAAACACAAAAAATGAGTATCTTCTGACCCAGAACATTGGGGTTAAATTCTTTGTTGAAATCTTGAATTAACCTGCTTGAAATTATATTTCCAAAGCTCCTCTCCTGTTTAGTCATGTGCAGACTGGGAGGCAGTGTGAGAACAGGGGAAACGGGAACATGAGCATCACCCTTGCTAACCTGTCTCCCACGGGAGAAGGGCAGGTAACAGTTGTGCCCAGCTTAGCATTTATATCAACTCCAGACCAGACAATCTTGTGGTTTTCTGTGTCTGAATTAGTAGTCTCCACTTCATTGATACAATTCCTTATGTGCTCAAAGCTAAGTGCATACTTCAGTGCTCTGCTGGCTGAGGTCACAGCAGGTATCATCTCTGTGGTAAGGAGCAATGGCTTTAGGTAAGTCCTGTGCCTCCTAACACTTAAATTAATTCCCTTTGTGGCATGTTCAACAACTAGACACCTCCCTAGTACCGTGTATATATTTTTTATTTCCTGGCTTTCCTGTTTTTGCTTGATTTTGTTACAGTAGTTTACAATTTTTTACAATTTGGAGGCAATCATTGGAAGACAGAAGATGGTGAAGAAGAGCACAACCCACCACAACCAACCAAATCATCTGACAGTAAGTGATGTCCTCACTCAATGTCCTTGGCCATGCTGCCTGGCCACCACTTGGTGGTGCTGGATGGAGGCATGAATGCCCTTGATTTAGGGATGGTCTCCAGTAGTGACTTTGATCATGTTGGTTGGTCACGGTTACACAAGTAACACCACTGCCTTACTCTGTACTGCTGGTGAAAGTACTATTTCCTTCTGCTAAGAGCATGCTGCGTCATCACTGCTGCACTGCCTGAGCTAAAAAGAGCTGACACAGTGAGCTCTGAGTCCTGCAGCTGGTTTTTTTGGATGTTTTGTATCTAAACTGACCCTTTCTCAACCCTGTCATGGGTTGGGTCCACCACAGTAGCCAACTTTTCAAAACACAACCAGCACAAGGCAACATTATAATGAAACCAAGCAGCTTCTGAAGATGAAATCACATGAACTCTGCATCCAAATGTGATGCTGCAGCTTCTGGGAAATGCTAAGCGTGCACTTCTTCACCTGGAAAGGTCTTGGCACGTATGCTGTTTATCAAAATAACAACTCATTGAAATACAGCTGAAAGTATTGCCAGAAATGTTGAATGAACCACTGTTGTTTCCAGTCTACCATGGTCTCTACTGGCTTTTCCAGAGAAGGGAAATTACTGGGCTCAGAGAATGAACCATGTATACAGATCTCACCCAATTGTAGCTGCATCTGCCATTAGCTGCAGTGAGTGCTGCCCCACCATCAGCAGACTTGAGCAGAGCTTGGATGCATGCATCTCACTGCAAGAGTGGGACCTTCTTCACTTATCTTAACAGTAATTCTGGATGTTATTTTTAATACTAGGTGCCACTTGTCAAGGCTCCCTCCCCAAAACATGCTGTTTAATGATTCTGGTTATCAACAGAGAGATGAAATTCTGGATGTATTCCTGAGACTATTAATTTAATCTGAAGTAAGCTGTGCTTTTAATTAACATCTTTTATGCTGGACCATTTTATAGGATATTGGGTTCTTTGTAAGACACACATGCTGTTTTATATTCATATCTGCACCTGCCTCAGAGCTGGCTTTGTGATACAACTCATTAATTCAAGATTGAAATGTCTTTCTCCTTCTATGACATTTAGATGCCAGATATTTTATACAAAGCTTATTAAAACACAGTTTTGTACTTCATCATTCACTGTACTACCAAACAGTCACATCAATGCATTCCTGTTGCTGGTATGTTCCATGGGAGAAGGTCTTATTCAGCTTGCAGAGTAAGAAAAACACACTCCAAGGCACACACCGTTCTTAAACAAAAGAAAAAAATGATGGTTAGGGTCAGAGGTGCTCCAAAATTAACAGCAGCTTCTGTTTATATTCTGAATAATATAAATATGATTTGCAATAGCATATATATGCACAGATAATGTCAAATAATTAATCTATTCTCAAATAGTAAGCATCATTCTAGAAACGACTGCTAAAACACTTTCATGAAACATGACTGCTAAAACACTTTCATGCTAAATAGCAGTGAAGCTTTCCAGTGATGTGGGCTATTGCACCCATTGTCTTTGGAAGAACTGTCCTGAGATCCTCTGTGCTAATGCTACTGCTCGCCGGGGTCAGATGCATCAGTGGTTGCACTGGTGGCTTTAGCAACCTCCATTGCTGTAACAGTAACAGCCGTGCAGTGACTTAGCTACTGAGCACACCCTCAGTGTGTGCTTGCTTCAGGAACACTGCCATCTCCTCCTCCTCCTCCCTTCCTCTGGTGTGAGTCACATTGAAATGCCTGATGCCATGATCCAAACTCCCTGCAGCTGCAAAAGAGAAGTCTGAGTGCCCAGGCACCTCTGCTCTGCCAGACAGGCTCAGTGTGGCACGATGGGTGGGTGAGAGAGAGAGACATGCATGTGTGCGTGTGTACATGCATGTGTGTGTGTCTGCATGCCTGGCCCAGGGGGACCAGAAGCCTCTCTGTGCCAGCAAACGCTGGCGGAGAGTAGGTTGTGCAGAAAGCAGCCCCATGGCCCCAGGACTCCCCCTGTGCTGGCAGCCCCCCTGGCCTGGGTACCAGGCAAGGCACACTACCATGCGGTTGGGAAGAAAAAGATGAACTCAAATGCTGACTAGCTGGGAGCATGTCTCACTTTATTAGTGGTACCATCTCCATTTTCCAAGCCTTTCTTACTGCTGCCATATAAAGAAACGATGCTGGAGCCAGCGCTGGTTAGCACAAAGTTGTTAGCTAGTGGATACAAATTACTTTTTGTAACAGCAGCTTCCCCACTTGCACCCGCATCCAGCAACGCGGCCCCAGGGCCGGAGGATCAGGCTCTTACAACTGCAGCTACAATGAATGGTGGTTTCAGGTTCTCTTTTATTGAGTTAATCTTGTTTTTGTTGCAATTTCCCCATATGTGTTATAAAAAGGCCTGAAACAATACAGGTCAGCCCTGCCACCTCTCCATCGGCAGAGCTGGTGTTGTGTCAGGGCTGGCCTGAGCATCCTGCCTGAATTCAGACGGTGCCTCCCCCTGCGAAGCTTTGATGTGCAGTTTTCAAAGCATTTAAACCGAGATAGAAAACTTGTATTTGACAATGTTTCTGTATGTTTGATTGAACTTCTCAAATCTCTCTCATTTCTCTTCAGACGTACAGAGCCTGTGAGCTAAAAGCCAAGCTTTTTCCACAGCTTATGTTCTTGTAAAAACAGCTCCAAGTACACACATTCTGCTCCTCGCTCCAGTCGGGGCTTCGCATGCCAAGTCAAGTATTTATTTTCATTACTTTTGAGACCACCAAAATTAATGTATCTTTCAGACAGGAAGAATTTTATTTATTATGGTGGATTTGAATCCAAGAGATGAAAGAAGAGCAGCGTGCATCTCGAAAGCGACCGAGGCTGGGAGCAGGAGGAGATGGCCCGACCTGAGCTCCCCTCCCTCCCTGGCACAAGCCCCTGACTGCCCCAATGCTTTTCCATATGGACGGACCACAGCACTGCAAATCAGCCCCAAAACACCACTGTAAATCCTGTCACAGTTATGGTAGTGAGGGTAAGCTTCAATGTTATAATGAATTCCCCATTTTCCTAAGTCTCCGGTGTAGTTGCCCATTGATGGTACAGCTGGGTAGGGTGGGAGGCTCCTGGAAGGCATCTGCTCGTCCCTGGGGAGTGGCACGCAGAGAGAAAACAGATTATTTTTCCCCCTTTTCGTGTGCTGATCCCTGAATTCTACACCATGAGCATTTCCCTCAAGATGACAGGAAAAATGGCCAAGCCAAGCCATGTCTCTTTAGTAGCAGCTACAGCCCGACTAGATATATCCTTTGATAAGCTTCACTCAAGCTGCTTAAATTGGGATTTTTAGGATCAGTCTGTGATGCTGAAGCAGGATGCTGAAACAGGATGGCTCATCTATCAGCATGAATTCAGATTCCGTTAACATGATCGACCCTAGCACGTGTTCCAAGTTATTTCCAGTTCAACCTGCTCCACCTGCCCTGGAGCATGCACATGCCCCTGAGCTGGCTGCAACCAGGAGAACATGCACCCTGGGTGTTTTGTTTGTGTTATGCTTTACTTACAAGAGGAATACATCACTGATCACTTGTATCAGATTGTTGTGTTTTAGAAAGATACAAATAAGTTATAAAAACCCCAGACAAAATTTGGGCTTGCTCAGGCATTTCAGCCAGTAGCTTGGAGGCAAATTGTGCCTTATTTATTCTGAGAGAAATCTCCACTGAAATCTTGCTCCCTGGCTCACAGGACCAAGCCAGGTACATCGAGGATCCTGGTCCTAGCTGGCTTTTCATTCGCACCCTCCCTTTATTTCAGCGCTTTGGTGTGCTCCGACAACCGCACTGCAATGCCAGAAAACATTACTGAGAGCTCTTACCAAACATGCTGTTGATAACAAATAGCTGTATAATTGTGTTGGTTTATCTCTCTAACCAGCAAACAAAATGCAATTCAAAGTAACTGAAAAGTCGAGCTATTTATATAATGTACATTCTGGTTAGCTTTCATTTCTTCTAATGACTGCTGTCTGAGCTTCATCCTTCGCAAAAGCCGACTCGGGAAATAACATGACGCACCTGCCCTTCATCCAGGTCAATAGTCAGTCATTAAAGGTTTCATACTGAAGCAATGTGGGAAGTGCTACGCAGCTGATGTATTCATTGCATTTATTTTCAGTGCACTTGCAACACAGGATCCAGTGCTTTGCAGCTATAGGAGCTTCTGGAGCTTTACTCGAAGAGATCACTCTTTGGTTACTGGGGTCTGAAGCATGTTATGAGTTCATGTAGAATAGCCCTATTTGCTGGAATAGGAACTGGTCATGTCCCTGCAGTCTGTCAATCTTGCTGGCAATCAATGCCTCATGGTTCACACAGCAGTAGACCAATACATCAAATTGTAGCACCCCAATTTTCTTCACTTGGGAAGCTTCCCCTTATCCTGCTGCTCACTGAATGACTTTACCTGTATTATATAGGTGTTGTCTAATATTTTTTGCTATTTGAGGCAGTACTGTCCTGTGTGCTCTCCTCATCAAATCCACCTGGACATTGTGGCAGTGGGAACTGCTTCGTGCAAAAAGAGCAAGAAGCAGTGTCCTTGGACCTATCACGTGCTCTCCAGTGCATTTTGATCTGGGGAAATCCACATCCAGCAGGATTTTGCCTATATTACTTAATTGTTATACTATGGATCCCATCATGACCTTCTTTGAAAGTGTAGAAATGAAATTCTTGTTTGTTAAAGGAAAAAAATGCTGCTGCTGTTGCTTTCCAATATGTCTGGAGTTCTACCAAAATGTTGCCAAAGTCATCCTGCCCATTAGGAAGAAAATGGATTACATCTCTATAACAACTTTTTAGAAAACATAATTTCACTTCTAGACCAGAGCCAGTTGAAAGATGGATAGGAAAAGTTAGTTGAAAGATGGATTGGACCAATTGGCATTGGTCATTTTTCAGTAAAAATGTCCTACCGAGAAACCTCATTGATGCAACTACACCTGAGGCACTCCTACAGAGGGAGGCAGACGGGTTATGTTGTGGAGACAAAAGGGAAGTGTTGTGAGACCGAAAGGAAGACAAAACCCATGAGAAACTAGGCTTGGAAGTTCAACACCTCATACAACAACTTGTTATTTCTTCCATGAAGCTCACTGAAGCTTCAGACAGGTCCAAAATGCCTTAACAAGGCCCCCAGCCCCGGTGTACTTACCTGAAATAATGCCAGTTTGGATGTCCTTGAGATACCAGACCATTAGACAACATCAGATCCTTTCCAGGCTGTATCTGATATTATTTCTCATTGCAAAACCTTAAGTGGAACTGTAATTTTTAGTTACTTTCATCATTTCTGATAACACCTCAAGCCTGGGTCCCAGTTCTTTAAGAGTGCAAAGAAAAAAGCAATGTATTGGACACTCAATAAAAGAGAATTTGTGCTCTCCACAGTTAGCTTGAATTCAACTTAATTGTTTATTACTTTGAGGTCTCCGAAGGATAAAGAATATGGAATAAAATATTTCTACCACCTCAGCCTTTGTGAAAACATTCACAACCTGTTAAACACTAGGGTCAGTAACTTTGAAATGATCTCACAATTTGATTTCATTATATTTTAATTGCAAATGATATATTCCAGGGCTTACAGAGGGTGAGAAGCTGGGACTGAGGGAACATTAAACCCCTGTTTTTTTTTAATTCTCCAGCCAGATGTACTGAAGGCAGGTGCAACACAAACTCCCAAATACCCCAGGAGTAACGAAAGCCTGACCTAGAGGGACCGATCTGAACAGGCTTTTCAGCCTGCATGCTTATTCAATTCAGTCTGCAGAAAGGCTGCCAACCGGGGGACATGGTGCCAGAAGCGTGGTGGTTTTTTTAATGCAAAGTTGCAAAACCACAAAACTCATTTTTACTAGTGACCTTTTTACCACTAATTGTCAGGGTACTTTAAAAAAAAAGAAGTTACTTTGGTCAGGGCTGAAACAACATCCCAGAAATGCTCCTCCAGCAGCTGCTCCCTAACCCTGCACTGTTTTCCCAGTGTTTGCATCCAACTAGACTGGGTCCTGCTTGGATGAGTCAGACAGCTTTTTGGGTTGTTGTTTTATTTTTTCTTGCAAAGCAGCTTTTGATTGTGAAATAAATCACCAAAAAATAGCTCCAGTGTTGGAAAGAGGGAGCAAGGAGTAGGAGCTGGGGGTACAGATAAGGAGAGGCTACAGGGCCATGTCTGCACCAAATGCTGCATGAAGGTTGGTTTTTTCCCCTTGCTTTTCCTGTTTTTTTCCCTCTAACAACACACAGGTCTATTTTACTTTGTTTCTACAGCTTTTTTAGACATGGACTAGTCAGTAGTTACAGCTGGACTCACTCTCCCTATGAGAGTTTGACCAAGTTTTGATCTCCTTTGCCCAGGTTTTAATACTGATTCATTCCCTAATTTCATTAGAATTGGCGACATGTAAGAGGTGTATTTGTGAGCAGAGCTTGACCTACTTTTTCCACCTCCTCTGCCGAGCGTTTTACGAAGGGATTTAGCTGACGCTCGGCTGGGGGCAGTGGGACTCTCAGCCGGGCGACCTTTCAAGCCTGTCCAGTTCTGCGCTCTTCATACACCTCCACAGAGAATCTCAATTTCAAGTGAAAAAAGAAGACCAGTCTACTTTAACGAGTCCCAGTAAATGAAAACAACTCAATGTTCTTGGACTACTTTATTTATAATTTTTGCCATGTTGCAGTTTCAGCTAAAATGGTGTAAAAGCTGGTCTTCTTAAGTCATTTATGCACACTGAAATACTTCCATACTCTGGAAATGCCTTAAAATGTAGACAGTATTTACATAAAAATGCCTAGCAGAAAGCTGAGCGGCAATGTCCCATGCTAGCAGGTACCTCACAGGATGAGCGTGCTGCTTCTTCAGAAAAAGAACCCAAATTAAAGAACAAACCCCCACACCGGATCTGGCCTCCTGCCATGCTCGATGGTCCCAAGGTGCTGCTGAAATCAGCAAAGCTGCACCATGGGCACACGCGTGGGTCTGCTGAAATTTATGGCAAATCTCCCACCACTGTCAATGGGCCCAGACTGTCACAATGGGTTTCTGTTGTTGCTTTTACAGTTAGCAAACTGAGAAATTTCCAGCCTCAATGAGAAACAACCACAATTTGCAATAAAGCATCTGATGACTAGTGGCTTGGGGATTGCACTCAGTCACATCCATGTGAATCCATCCCCCATGATGAAGAAAATATCCCTTCTACCAAGGGATTTTGTTATTTTTGGTTTTGTTTGTTATTTTCAGCCTTTGTCTCCAAAGAATTTTCATGGTGCAAAAGTCCTAAGGTGATTTCCTTTCCCACTCCAAAGCCTCATCTTCGCTAAGACCAGCAACTGCTGCGGAATGGCTTGTTTGTAAACACAGTGTGAAAGCAGTTTGCTCTGTTTTTTCTTTCTGTCAGCATATCCCACTTTTCTCTTTTTCTGTTTTCCTCACTTCCCAGTATTTATAATTATCTCTGGAAAACATTCTTGGCCTCTAACTTGTCCAGGCTGGTTTATAGCCGTGTTTAGCATTCAAAACCAGCACTGTTGATTGGCCAGTGGCTGGGTCACATGGCAGCTCCCCAATTGGCTGAGCCCAACATGCTGGGACATGGTTTAGCAAAGCACGAAACCACCTGCTAAATTGTAACTGAAAGCAGCTGCTGACCTAGCGCTTGGCTTAATGGCAAGGTGCTGGAACAACAGGACCAGCCCTACGTGCACACCCGCATCTTGGCTAATTCCATCTCCATCCCTATCGCATCACGTTGTGTCTTCACACACTTGCTTTTGAAAGCTCTCTGCTTTCCAAAACATGATTTTAGCAGTAAACAGTTTACAGAATTATTTACAGCTCAATTTACTGAGCATCCTACCGGAACAATGAAGGAATGCTGTGGTGTGTTTTGTCTGTTGAGTGTGGTCAGCAGGAGAGAAATCTCTGAGTTGTTTAATGCATTTTGAACCCCTATCCTTCCTCCGCTCCACAACCATCTAACCTGTTACAATGCAAGTCTTACACACAGGAAAACGGAATGTAGAAAATGGCAGGAACCCAGAAATGCAATCAAAGAAAAGTGAAAAATATGTAACCTATAGTTTTTAGTTTTGGTTTTTTTTTAATTATCCCAAAGGATCTATACTTGAGCTCTGCCAGAAGCCTGGATAGATGGGCAATTTGTCAGGGGAAAAAAGCACCATGCCACCACTGCCATGTTCAGAGGGAGATGCTAACAGGGTAGGTTCCTCATCCTGCACCAGCATCTGGTTTTGTTTGGACTAGATTTTGAATTTCTCTTTTATTACCTTTGAGCCTGAAATTTTTCAAGGATGCCCTCCAAAATCTTTTGAAATTTTGCTTTCATTTGAAGGGGGTGAAAGTTTTACCCTCGATTTAAGTGAGTACAGAGACAAGAGAGCCCAAGGCAGTCTGGAAACATGTAGCTGAGAAGGTCTCCTATGATCTCCATCACAGAATGGGGCTGCTCATCATTTACTGGACAACTCGGTTAATCTGAGGCTTAATTTCTTAACAGTCAGCGTATGGAGCTCCTTAACTGAAAGCATCTAGAAAAGTGCAAATGGCCTCTGCCTTAACAAAATACCAGTTATGTCAGAAGTAAAGAAAGGTGGAGGTTTCTGGATGCAGGGAACAGCTTTAAAAATGAGTTCTCCACAGCTGCAGCAGTACCATGGTCTCACCTGTGGTTTGGGGATCCTCTAGGAGCTGGTTCCTCCAAAGACACAGCAATGACCACACACCCCAGGAAAAGAGTCTATTGTCCCCATCAAGACCTAAGGCACCACGCTGCCTCTCCAAATTACAACTGAGATTTCTCAGACCTCAGACCTAATGAACAGGCATTCTCTAGATGGTCTGACAGGCACCCCAGATCCTGTGCCAGGAAGAGATGGCTGGGTTGGGTAAATTTGGAAAGAAGGGTCCTTCAGGCAGGAGCAAAGTCCAGTGTTGGCTACGGAGAGGTGTGGCAGTGCCATGCCGGCTCCATGCCGCAAGCACAGCTCAAAGCAGGAGAGAGGCTGTAGGTCAGCAATAACAGACACTGGATGCTGGCATAGCAGCTGAGGAGCAGCAATGACAGCCAAATGTATGAGGTCTTCAGGCACCCTGCAGGTACGGCTGCCTGGGCTCTGCTGGCTTTCCTTGGCCTGGGAGGGGACATGGTGGCACTCAGCTTCTCCGCTTGCTGCACGTCGCTCAGATCAGCACAGGTGACTCATGAACTCTGGTTCCCTCTAAAACCCATCTTGCTGCTCAATTCAGCAAGCGTATTGCTCTACCCAGCTCTGCCTGGATTTTAGCACAACATACCAGTGACACCATGAAAGTCTGGCACCCACTATGCATATGCAGCCTGTCACAGTCCATCCAGCTACTCCATGTGCATCTGGCTCCTGCAATGCTCTCAGAGACAAGCACTTGCTAGCACTCTCCATTGGTGTTACAGAACCAGGCAGAAACACCAGCCCACCTCCTCAGCTGGGTTAGGACTGTGCATCACTGACATTAACGGGGTTGCATCAGATTTTGCCACCTGCGGATACCGCCCACAGCTGTTGTATGTGACCTCTCCTCCCTACACCATCTGAATTTTCTGGGCTTTGAGAAAGCATGTACTCATATAAACAAAACCAGATACAGGAGGCGAGGAACCTGTTTAAGATTTGAGATGACAATTCTGCCCTCAGTTACACTTTCATGAACAAGAGCAGATTTGGTTAGTAACAAGATACAGACCTAACTGATTATTTTTACACCAGCAAAGCCAAAGACTCTGGGAGAATGAGAGGTGCTTTACACTGGCACTGGTGCAACACCAACCACTGCTGCTTAGTGCCCTGGACATTTTCTCTGCAATATGGTTTCAAATGCTTGTGAGAGCTGAAGACAAAGAAATTAAATACCAGCCTCGTGCAGACTTTAGAAATGAAAAATAAAATGTCCAGGAAATCCCTGCAAGGTTTTAGACTGAACTGGAAGATGCATTACAGAACTTTTTCAACTTTTTTTTTTTTTTAAAAAAACTTCCAAGCAGCAGAATGCCAAAATGCTAACAGGCAGGGCAAATTGAGCAAAAATAAAATATTCTGTGGACTGGGTTAGAAATTAAGGCAGTGTTTATTTTTTTATGCTTTACACTTTGGCCAGCATTTATCCCGAATGAAGGCAGCAAATGTTATTAGATTTCATGGAATGTAAATAAACAGTTATTGGTAAATACATTTTGGTGGTCTGCTTGTTACACTGCATGTCAGGAAAACTATAGGGAACTGGCAGGAGTTCAGACGTCTTCAAGGAATACAGAAAACAGACATATTTTACTAATTATAGTTAACAAAAACACTCTGAGATTACAGTTAAATTACATTAAAACATAACTTGTTGGCAAAGGCTGTGAGCATAATGCTTTGCCTATATCTTTCTGTATAATGTTTCATCGGAACAGAGCAGTAACATCGGGAAACCCTGGCACAGCCCAAGCCACTGCAGCCCATCAGGTCTGGTCCAGCTGGTCATTTTGTTTCCTGCTATAGTTTCTGTAGGTCCAGTGTAGTTTCTAAGAGGGTGAAGATCTGGGTTTGCCCACAGCAGGTACTGCAGAGGGGTGACCCGGTGTCTTCATCTGAGCCTGCACAGGTGGGAAGCGAAGGAAAAAGAGACACCTGCTAAACGCAAGGGGCTGTGCCATCCTGGGGAGGGCTGGGAGGGCAGAAGCAGTGGTATGTGGAGGGCTGCATGGCTGTAGCTCCCAACAGGAGCTTTTGTATCCACAACACCTTGCCTGGATGGACTGAGCCACCTCTGTCTGAGTCCTCACTGAGCTGTGAGCTGGGTGCCATGCCTGCACCACGGTAGTGCTCTACTGCACCTTTTGCTTCTGTCTTCTTGGTCTTCTCTGCAACACCTCTATGGGACAAGAAGAGAAAGAAGTGATGGCTCTGATCTGCAGTCTTCTGTGGAGCAAAGCCAGGTTTTGGCTGTGTCAGCACACAGAGACCTCCAGCAGTCAATCACATAGCTAAAATCAGAAGTATGCCTTGACCAAGCCAGGAGTTCCCATAGCATTTTGACTAACCTATTTACCTCCTTACAGAAATGGAATTGGCCAGACCATTCCTGTGTGCGAGATGCCCAGGCAGTGTTTGTGGTACCGCTGCTAAGGTCTCTGGCAACCTTGATCGCCACCAGGGAGTCTCTGGCTGTGCACCTGCTTGCCACTTCCCAACTCCCCTCCCGCTACCGGACCTGGCCCACAGCACTACGGCACCACCACTTCTGCAAGAGCAGACCCTTCTTAGCCATAGGAGGAAAACAAGGCCTTTCTGCAGAAGTCGTTCTGTTTTGATGATGTTCAGAGTTTTCATGACAAATGGGCTGTAGTGAACGCTGTCCCTCCCACCCCCCCACGCACCCGCAGTGAACGACCCACTGCATGGGGCATACACGAAAATCAACTGCAGAGATGCTTGCATTACACTGAATTAGATTATAAACTATTAACTTCATAAGTACAGTTCACATGAAGTAACTCGATAAAGAAAGATGCTCAGAAGCATTGCATGTGAGCAGCATTTGGGTCGCAGAAAAACCAGGTGCAATGTGTTATTCTGTTCTCCCATGGTTGTACATCAGGAGATGACAATATTGTTACTTTACAGAAAGTCTCTACACTCGAACAATTTCCTTCCTTCTGCTGATGGGATATTAACACCGAGTGGCCCCTGGCAGGGTGATGCAACAGGACTGGTAGCTCTGCTGTGCCACGATGATTATCCATTTTAAAACCAGGTTAATCAAGGTGGTCATTTAATTTGACCATTTAATCGGACCACAATTTATACCACGAGAAAGGTGCGTATCATTCTGTCTGCCAAGTATATGAAAGGGGAATATTCAGGCTTATCTCCCCACAATATTAATAACACTCCTGCCGCTGTGCCCCACTTCAGAAATACATGGTTCCCGAGGCTCAGGTTATTCTTGCGTCCATGCCTGCATGTAAAGAAATCCTCTAATGAAATCATGCTTCACGATTACCCCATGGTTATCTCTTCACTTGGACTGTCTTTGTGTCACATTTACAGCCCATTCTTTGCTGGGAAGATTTTTACAGGGGATCTGAAGTTTAAAAGAAGACAGATGACAAGCTGTGATCGCGAGGAGGAGAGGCTCACCATATGGAAATAGAAAGCCCTGGCTCCCTCCTCTATCCCTCCCTCCCCCCTCCCCTGCCGAGTTTCTCTACTTCACATGATGCTATTGGGATTTGAAGATCAGAATACAAATTAAATTATTAAATGAGGAACCAAAAAAAATGGGGCCTTTCCTCTCCAACCTCCCATGTGATCAGTAATTATAAATCAAAGTGGGGAAAACAACCCCGCTGGAAGCTGGCATTTGGGATATAGCCCAGCTGCCTACAGAGGAATATAATGCTCAGGCGACATGTATGTGCCTTTGCATGCTATGGGGCGTTCATGGATGAATTGGTTCTATAGCTAAGAAACTATTTTAATGGCAGACACTTATTCATGGGTCTTATTTATTACATTATTTGTTATTTACTTACTGGGAAAAGCAGAAGCACCACTCCTCAATCCAGTGCGTTTCTCCACATCAGACTCCCAGTCACCAAAAGCCATGCAGTGTCCCCCAAAACAGGAGAGCTGAACCCCCATCTGGTGCTTTTTAGCCATTAATTACTACAACCTTAATGCATGGTAGCAATCACTTAAAGCCTAGGCAGTCAAAGGGAAACAAATGAATCCATTTCAGCTGGACAGACTTAAGATGTGGTAGTTTTTGCATTTATTTTGGTGTGGCAAATTTTAAACAAGTCAGTGATCTGGCCGATCTCTAGTCTATGCATCAAGGGTGCCCACATCAGATAAGTGCAGCCAGAGCAGGCGGGACCCCTTGCAGGGGCAGCTGCTGAGGGCTGAGCCCATCCTGGGGCAGGAAACGTGCTGAGCGCCCAGGAGACTTGCTGCTCGTGGTCCGGCTGTCAGCCCTCACACCTGCACACCGTGGGAGCTGCAGGGGATTTTGCATTTTTTAAAAACCCCAAGCACACACTGCAGGCCCCACGTTTTCAAACATTTGGCCACGTTTTCAACATTGGCTTTGCAAGGCTTGGGCTCAGCTGCTGGCCTCAGTAGCCAGACTTACAAAATAAGCACTTAGTCCCCTTAGTGCAGATTTGGGCTATGGACATCCCATTTAGGCACCCATGTTTGAACACCGGCTCCTTGTAGCCAAAATAAATAGCTGAATCAATGCTACACAGAGTTTAATCTAAACACGTAATGGAGTCTAACTCAGATATACACTGTATTCCATCGGCAGGTCCTGGAGATGGCAAACTGAAGCCTGCTTTTATAGTGTGCCAGCTCAGGGACCTGTTCCCAATTTGCAGATTTGGCCTGTTGCATTCTAAAAGTTGTTTAATATACTCGATGCCTGTTTGTGTTAATGTTTACCATTGAAGTTTTTCATTATTTGATGTTATATTTGGCTATAGCATTAAAATTCCATTGGACTGACTGAAATCTAGTGTCAAATCAAAGCCAAAGAAGCGTCTTTTTGATAGACCTTCAGTTCCCATCCAACCATGTTAAAAAAAAAAAACAACCAAACCCTATTGTAGGTGTTCTCTTTGTAGCTTTTCTTCCTTTTGCCAAAGAAAGAGCAAATGCTATATTTATTAGCTGTTGTTTTCATACGTGCAGATCTGGAAGAGCTGAGCCCAAAGCCATGGACTAACAGGGAGGTGCAAACTGCTCTGCCAGGTGGGCACAGGTCCATCCTGTGCCAGGGTCAAGTGTGAGCGAGGATGGCTGCCACCTCCCTCCGAGCCCTTTCTCCAGGCCTCATCATTTGGGATAAACAGGATTATCTACAGCCCTTCATACTTACAAACCGATGCACCTTGGGGACAGCTGATGGGCTACACTGATTTTTCTGCTGCTTGCAAATTGCTTATTGTTACTTGGATCATGATCAACCTTTGAAGCCTGAACAAAAAACAATTTCCCACTGTGCTAGACACCAGCATTGCAGGGAGAGCAGTCCTATCCTGAGAAGCCTAAAGCCTTGATTCACAAAAATACTGAAGCACATGCCTAATATGAGATAGCTGCACCAGGACATGCTTAAAACAAAGCACTTGCATTAACTCTGTACCTAATGAGACAGCTTGCCTGACCTGGGGGTCTGGCTCTTAGTCCTGTCCTCCCCTCTCTCAGCACGCCTGTCTCTGCTCGCAGGCTGAGGGTAGGATTTTTTCGTGGAGACCCAGTGATACTGGATTAGGAGTCGATCCCCAAGTGCCGTGGGGAACCACAAGCCTTGGGGGGATGCTGAGGACTCTCAACACTCGCAGACTTGGAGCCTGCAAATCATACACACGCTCACAAAAGCCCTGGCATGGCTCAGCAAGTCCGGAGTGAAAATAAATGAAGGAGGCTTGCTTACGTCCAGATGTGTCTGAATTCAAAGGGACCTGGAAAATGTGATGGCCTGGACAAAAAGCTGGAAACAGCATTTAAACATAAAGCCATGAGGGTAGGTTTGAAAAACAGTCAACAGATATTCTCTCAGCTAGTTAAAAACAAGAGCTCTGCAAATAACCCACTTTTCAGTCCACCAAAGAACTGCCAAAGCAGACAATGATGCTTCAGACTGTGTCCCCTCCCCAGAATATTTTCTACAACTTTCTCATCGAAATTAAGATCAGATATTTTGTATTTCAGTGAACTTTACTCTTTTTTTTTTTTTTTCAGGATGGTGTTTTTTGATTTTTAAAGATTATAAATTAAATTATGTAAATGTCATCTCAGTACATAAGAGCATTTCTTTTGACAGTATTAAAATGGCATGTTTTGATTAATGAATAATTCCCACTTAGCTCCAAACTGGATTTCTTTCTGAAATGGGAAACAAAAATCTCTGCCTGCAAAACTTTGTTCAGCTTTAGTTAAATGCTGAGACACTAAGAAAAAAAGATCTGCAGCATTATACCGAAGTAAACATTATATACTTATAATATATAGCAGCAGTTCTTGAAAAGCATGCCCAACCCTGGAATTACTCATATTAAAATTTTCTCTTTAAGGGGTACACAAGAAGTTTGATATTTTGGGGAAAATGAAGCCACATTCCTAAGAAGTCCCAGTGGTCACAGGCCATTAAGATGACCTATGTTAGGGTCAGATTGAGATTTTACCATTTAGCTCATTAGCATGGCTTACTGAACTGTATATATTTCTGTATATAGATCTGTTAATCCTGAATGGCATCATCTTAATATATCATTCTGGAAGGAACTGATTTACTAAAAGCCTTTGAGATCCCAGTGTTATTGGTTGAGATGTTATACATCACTGGTGCAAAAGTGAAGTAAACCAACTTTCTCCCAGCATTAATACTGATTGTAGTGATGGGGTTAGGATGGTTTACCAGATCCTCCCACATCAGCCTCCAATTTTTAATGTTTCTTCTACAATACATTGTTCAAAGTGATGAATAGGCTAAGGTTTGCTTTGTGACTTGTTGCTGCTGCTGGCTATATGTTGCAAAAAAATATCTATTAGTATTTGAAAGTTTGGTAAATTATTCCCTTTAGAAAAAAAAATAAATCTGTGATGCTGTACTTAATGAAGCATGCAAAGCTGCTAATGCTGGTACTCAGCAACAAGCTTCTCTTCTCACCTTCACTGTTGTCTCCTCCTCTCACCAGGTATCTCATTTATGGCACCTCATGCCTAGAGCTGAACCCCTGTTTCTGGAGTCACCCACTGGCTTTGAATGCCATCCCCTCATTTAGCCGGTAACGACTTGCAGTTAGGACAGTTTGAAACCATAGAGGCTGAACACCATTTTCCTCTCGTGCTTCTGTATTTATCTGGCATTGGTTTCATGAAAGGATAACTTGCCTACTACAGGACAGCCTGAAATAACAGACTGTCCACTTCCCATAAGACTTAGAAAAAATACTGTGATGGCTATTTGCAGCAATGAGATGTCTTTACACTCTGCTAACGTAAATCCATTTTGTAAAACCCACAGGCTGCACAGGTTGGGGGACAGCAGACTTCTTTACTTATAGCAAACAGCCTGGGCCACCAATGACTCTTTCACCTGCCTTACTCGTAAGCTGAAAAGCCCATCTCTCACCCAACTCTGACCCCTGAGAGGCTGTTCCTTGCTTGAATGCATGCAAGAAGAGAAGAGTACATGTTTCTTTACAAGTAGCAGGCACTACTTTTCCCTTTCGCAAAAGAACTACTGTCCTTACAAGGGGCTCAAAGCAGCTTCTAGCTTAAGTCAATAGACTGACTTAGGGACTTGGATCTGGCCATTATACAGCAACAGCACAGTATCTGGGCCAGGCTCTTACACGTAAATTGGATTGCTCCATTGAGCAAACCCATTTTTTATTAGCAGCAGATCTAGTCCACATAATATCAGAGCTTGCTACAGCTATCCCGAGTCATATCAGCTGTGAATCTGGCCTCCAGACATAGTTGTCACATCTGCCATTTCCAAATAAAATGGGCTCGTAGTATAAATGAAATGGCATCAGAGGAAGTTTATAGTAAATGTAATATGTCAAACATTAACCACAATGCTCACAGTCCTAGAAAGGTCTGATAAGCCACGATTAAACTTAATTTTGGATTATTTTATATTACCTACCTCCAAGCACTGTGGAAAATTGCTTCCTTTTAACTGCCTTGGCTGGCTTTCTCTGACCACACACATACTGGGGGATATTTTCCCATGATTGATGTATTTGTTTACCGAGCTCCTTGCTCAGATACAGGCTGATTCTCTCTTTAATCAGAGAGGTGTGAATACCTTAATAGTTGTCAGAGCCCACATTAACCTCTTGATTAAAAGACATCCTCACACTTGCCATTAAAGAAATACATGGAACAAAGCAAATTTATATTCTCAGTGTAAAACTCATGATGGGCCAATAGTTATTTTATGTTAGTGTACTTGGCCCATTGGCATTTCATCAAGTTGTGTCTTACAACAGAACTGTTTTTTTCTTTTTTTTTTTTCTTGTTTTCTCTTTTACCAATGGGTAGATAGAAGGGTTTTGGTGGATTGGGTTTTTTTGCCTTTGCCTAAGGGCAAAAAGCTCCATAAACTTCAGTTTTTTACTCGACTTCCTCTGATGGCTTACCTACACTGGCTATTACACTCTTTTGCTACAGCAGTATTACCAATAAAATAAACATGTCAAAATTCAGATGCACAAACAAGTTCATCTGTGACACTAATTTTGCCTGGCAAATAATTCTCCATGTTTCTGCAAAGGCTTCTATTTCTTGTGGATTCAAAGCAAATTCATCTTTAATTTGATGTCTCAGTCTTATTTTTCTTTCCCAATCTCATTAGAGTAAAAATAGCAAGGATATCCATATGATTAAAGAATTCATGTGCAAGAAAGCAATCTGGTCATAGTGCTCCTTAGCTTTATGTACTTCTTTCTATTTGACAACATTAATTTGCCATCTGTCAGCTCAGTTACATAGTTTACTTGCTGCTTGCTTGCCATTCACCTCCCCCTTTTTTGTTGTCAGCTGTTTTTAATAGTTGGGCCTCCTTGAGTGGGCCACTTATGCAGATTTGAAACATGAGAAATCCTAAAAACTGACCATATGGGAACCCACTTTGTACTCCCCAGGCTGACATAGCCATGCACAGACTTCCTCCCCCTCCCATGTATACCCAGCACTTAAAAAGAAATCAAATTTTTCCATACCTCCATAGCACCTTTCATCCAGGAGACTCCAGAACATCACAGAGCAGATACAAACAGACGAATTTTGCTCTCTTGGGCAGGTCTGCTGAGGTCACCTGACTAATACAAGATTTTCTGGGAGCTACATTGAGCCCTAAACATGCAGTCAAATAAATGGAAGAGATTGTTAAGATCACACAAGAAAGGTGGCCAGTACAAAACAAGTGTGGTCAGGCAACTCTTAACACAGACCTCTACCACCGAGGGTATCCTATGGGGCCATGTGCTTTACTGCTTGGCCCCCTGTGCAACACAGGTGCAACATACAGCTGATCTTTATCTCACATACACATCTGCAATAAGGATTATGGCTATATTGAATAATTGATTTTCAATCTTATGTGATAACTGTCTGAATTCCTCAAAATGTTCCCTTTTCATCTAAAAGCCTTAATTCTAGGGAAAAAAAATGAACTGGGAGATGGTGAGAAGAATTGGGAGATGATGTTTTACTACCAACATATAGTGTTTTGGAGAGGAATGGGAGCATCTAGTTCCTACCTTCTAACTCCTACCAGGCACCCAGTGGAGTGGCAGAACAAAAGCAGGCTTTCATCTGGAAAACCTGATTTTTTTAGAAATTCTCCCCCAAACTCTGAAATTTTCAGTATCTTCTCTCAGTGCTACTCCTTGTCCATTTGGTATGTGTTGTCCCTGAAAATGCTTCCTTTGTATAATATTTTTAAAGTGATCTTGCAAATACTTAAGCATGTCTATAAAAGTTTTGTTGTTATAATTAATATCTTCTGTCTTCCAAAATCCACTGCAGAGAGTGGAGCCCAGTGGCCAGTGGCTCAGCCTTTATGTGAACAATTGTATTTCCCATGTGATGAGGCTGAGAAGTAAAAACTGAATGATCTTCCTTTTCTTGGAAATACCCTGGTTTTGGGGACAGGAGGATTTTAGAGCAGCATCTGTAGAGCATGTGGGATGAGGGACTGATGTGGGAGGTGAGCCTGTTGTCAGATTGACAGGAATCCATCAGTGGGAGCATTTTTTTCCAGATCCCAAACATTTAACACTCCAAAACTAATATCTGATGTTAAGAATTATGCTTATAAAAGGAGACACATTAGCTTATATATCTGAAATCATACTAATTTATCTTAATATACAGCAAAACCAATTCTGTCCATTCTTTTCCGTGTCATTTTTCTGCCAGTTGAAGAGTTTCAGGATACTTAGGGGCACTGAAATGAAAAGATGAAGTTTTCTCCTGAGCAGACAACCAACATCAAGACTGATAACTGCTTAATTCATAGGGGAAAATAGGGCTGTGCACCGCCAGTGGTCTGGCCAAGGGCTTCGTGGCTCACCCATGATGGTGAGCACCGGGGCTGCTAACCACTGTTCTTTGCCAATCAGACTGGCCCATGCTCTTGGTTCTCCACTTAAATTGTGTGAGTGTAAGTACACTTAAAAGGGTTTTCACCCTCAGGAGTAGCTAAATACCCTGCAGATAAGTGAATTAAGTGGTTTGTATCAACATGAGAATTCATTACATTCCAGAGCTCCCATCTGCTTTGTTTATGCCTCATTTCAGGAAAAAGTGACATTATCAGGGCTCGTGACTGGTTTGCACTGGTGGTTTGTTGTTGTTTTTTTCCTGGTTGCCTTTTCAAAAATTCATTTCCAAGTGATTAGAGAAAAATGTAAAAGTTTAAAATAATTTAAACTGAAAAGACAGCAGATGTAGAACAGTATCTCAGGTCTAAACAGTTTAAACATAAAGGGCCCTGATCCTTCCTCACAGCTGTGCAGGGAGGGCGCAAGGTTGCAAAGGGATGTTAGTGTAGGTGATCTCCACCCACTTGGAGCCTCTTTGCCAATATCAGTCCAGCAATCCAGCACAAAGGTTGGACAA
Source organism: Scopus umbretta (assembly GCA_013400535.1). NCBI lineage: Eukaryota > Metazoa > Chordata > Aves > Pelecaniformes > Scopidae > Scopus > Scopus umbretta. Next base: position 43,032 of record VZTL01067267.1, on the reverse strand, counting down.
CATCAGCAGAGGGTGTCTGAACTCAGATTGCACCTGGAGCTCAGCTGAATGCATTTTTGCTGGTTTTGATCCACACCCTGGGGAGAAAAAGGGACAGTGTTGGGGCAGATCCTTGTCAAGGAAACCAGAAAAGAGCTGCTGGCGACAGGGAGAGAAGGGTGATCCTATCTAGGGCAGGCTGGTCAGTGGGTTGATCACAGGCAAGAAGTCAGGCACGGAGGCTGACAACACTTCATATCAGGATTAATATTTCCAGAAAAGCAAAGATGGAAATAACTTCCTGGCTCTGATAGCTCAACGCTGGTATAAGCAGCCATGAGAAGATCACCCCAGTAAAGGGAAGTCCGACTGTGAGACAGAGCCAAAGTAATACCTCCAGCACCGCTCCCCCGATGGGAGCCTGGCCAGATGTGTGCCTGCCTCTGGGGCTAGAGAAGTCTTGTAATTTATAACAGTCTCCAGGCTGCTCTCATTTATGTTGGGGGCCAATGCACAGCTCGCTTCAGACAGAGTTCAAAGGCTGCCCTGAGCTGCTCTGTACGTGGGCTGGCCGCTGGCCGGCACCCAGGTCAGCAGCTGGCACCATCCACTTGCCAGATTTGGCTTCCAGCCCCACGCTGGGCTATCTAATACAAATGGGGCTTGCGACCAGCTGGCTGCTCTAACGGGCTACCAAATGGTCCCTCACACCTCCTCCAGGTACCCTGACAAGTATTGCTTTGCATCACCTCCCTGTAATGTACACATACGCCCAGATTCCTGCAGCTGGTGCAAAAACGTAATCCCACAAAGATACCCAAACCAGTTTTTAGGTTGACAAAGCTCATCCCATCATTGCATGGCAAAGATACATAACTTAAACTTGGTACCAAAGGCAGCATTTCATAATTTTGAAACACAACCACGGCTCCAAACATTTCCCAGTATCAGCACATGTTGGATTCAGATATCCAAATATTTAAGAGTATCTTTTGGGGCTGTAAGCTCTGCACCATAAGCTGAACCCTGCCTTGTGTAGGCAGCTTGCTGGTATAGATGACAGAAGCTATGATGGCAAAACAAATCCATTAACACTTTGACCAAAACAGAAATAGTGGATAAAAAGAACATCAACATGATGCTGTTGGCAAAACTTGGCAGAAATGTTCAGTATAAGAAAGCTGAGTCATTTACATTTACAATAAGGCCTGACAGCTTTTGAGACACACTGTCTTTACAGAGGCTGCATTCATTTTAGAAGTTCATTCATTTGCATGGGGGTTTAGTGAACCAACCAGCCCTCCTCCTTCTCCTCTCTGGGAAGACTCATTAGCTACAGGGAAACTCAGTGTGAATGAGAGCTGTATGTAGGGTACAGGTAATTACACAGGCTTCTTAGAAATAAATCACAAACCTACTGTTGATATGACTGCAAACCTGGAATTGATCCTCATTTTAGCCTGGGAGAAGGTCTTCAGCAACACTCTATAAACTACAAAGAAAAGAAAAGGAAATTGACTTTAAAACCAACATTTTAATAATACTGAGGTGTTGACAAAACCCCTGGAGAGCAAAGGAGCTCTATCACACAGGATGGACTCACTGCCTGGGAAGTGTCTCCTGGCATCTGCTTGGAGTGTTGTCAGGGCCAAGGTTTTGTTAGCTCAGTGACTACTGCTATCATCATGTGTCTGGAGAGGATGCTGTGGTGGAAAACAGGCTGCAGGGATATATAAGCTGGTACTGACTATCACACCGACTATCTTCAAATGCTGCTCCCCAGGAGGAGCAATGGCAGAGGCAGGATTGTCCTCACTCAAAGCTGCAGAGCTGTGGTGCTTCGCAGCATCATGAGATGTGAAATGGATGGTTAGAGCTGCTGTACTTCTTAAAAGGGAATCCCAGAGGGAATCAGGATGTGCGCTCCTGAAGCATGTGTGCAGTTAGCCACATGTTGCTGGGATGGAAACGTGAATGCAAACTGCAAATCTGCTGTCTAGCACATAAACTTTGAGGTTGTAATATCCGAGATGCACTAGCCTTGTGGTGCATGCACTGTACTGTTCAATGCATACATACAGTGAGTATTTACACTGGAAATGTATAAGCCAGGCTCTTGGTCACACTACATATCCCAAAATACACTCAAAGTCCCCTCTGGCTTTCAAAAGGCCACCTGACATCCAGATGTCCTACAGATGCAATGCAGTGTCAGTGCTAAGAGGGACATAGCAATGCTGGTGGAAAGGATGGACCTGTGAAATTCCCCCTGGTTACACCAGAAAATTAAAATCTAGAAGGTTCAGGATTCTCTTCTGAAAGGCTGGTTACATTAATTCGATGCCCAGAGAACATCTGAGCTAGTCCCAATTGTATGAGCCTTACTTTCCTGAAAATCTCAGTTATTTCTAGGGCTCTGTTCTCTTCCCTTAAATTCAGATAGTAGTTTTGACTGCCTTTTTGGCAATGACTGTCTCCTATGCTGCAGATCTGTAATCTTACAGAAGCCAGGCTGACAGTAACAAAAATCATATTGATTCTGGGTTGAACTATGGTGCAGAGTGCTCTCATTGATACTCTGCTCTCTGCAGCGATGCATGCTGTTAGATCCAAAACCACGAGGGAGAGGCATTGGAGTCCCAAAGTGAAAACCTGTGTAATGCAATTAAAAAAGCCACAGAAAAACTCAACAGAACACAGTGGCCCAGACTCACAGCTGATGAACCCTGCTACCTCTTGACTGGTTTTGATAAAATTAGGCTGTTTCCAGCTGGCTGAGAGTCTCTCTCTGGTCCGTGGCTCAGGCAGAGGTTTTAGAGGCACACAATAACCCCAGTCATTTTACAAAGAAGAGCTGCTGAGCTGAGCACACTGAGCAGAGAGGACAGGCAATGATGGCTCCAGGTAGCCACCTCACCATTTGTCATGTCAGTCATGGTTAGGTGGCTTAAAGGAATTAGTTTTCCATTTAAATTGGGAAACTTTCCCAGAAAGTCTCGATTCCTGAATACAAATAATTGTTGCTTAGAAAATACTTCATTGCACTTGGCTATCTTTCGGCACAACACTGAGTTAGACAAGTAGCTCCTGGGCAGACCAGCCTGGTTCACTGCTGCTATGGACACTTTTCTGAATTTACCTGCAGCCAGCCAGGAGTTCAGCCTGTGAGGAGCCCAGTGGGCTAGCGGTCTTTTGCAGGTATCTGCTAATTAATATCATGTTTCCTTATCCCAACCCATTTTCTTAGCACCAGACTCTTTGAATGTGGGATGCCAGGTATTTACAAATGGTATTGGTATTATTCAAGGAAGGAATCGCTGCAGAGACAACTCTTAGAATTTGTTGCCTCTTATCTAAGCAGCTTGATGCTGGTGTGTGCTGCTACACACTACAACCCCAGGGCAGTTCTTCCGGCAAGGGTAGTAGAGGTTTTCTCACTAGCAGAAATGTGACTTCAGGTCTTGAACCGTAATAGATCAGATCATAATATAGCAGCTGAGGTAATGTTTAAATCCAGTCTCTAGAGTCACTGGAGATGCAGTGGATTACGACCAAGCCATAATGCCATAATGTAATTTATTTATTGCAGATAAACCAGGTTGTGCAATGGATACATGCTATTAATAAAGAATTTTGTGTGGGTGATGAGTACATGGGTGCTGTTGCAACCTTTGCTGTTTGTAGCTATACAGGTTTACGGCAACTAAATGCACTAATTTCTTCAGCCTCTTAAACATATATAGTCCAGTAAAATGCACCATCAACGTTCTACACTCGCACATCCTATGCAATACCACAGGTGCCGCTGTTCCCCTCTCTCTAGCACAGGACACCTTCCAGTCCCTGACCTCGACTCTCTGCACTTGTGTAACATCCACAGCACCAGGACTCGCTTTGTTTTAACTAGAGAGACAAAGGAGCTGCACTTACATATATTTTGGTCATGCCCTGCTATTTCAACCTGCTAAAAGGGAACTAAAAACCCTTAGATAACTGAGTTCTACAGATCTTCCTGTCCTTAACACGTGCTGCCTTCCTGGGTCACCTGCAGAGCGAGGTCCTGGCTGGGACTGCACAAGAGTGGGATGTGAGGCAGGCAGCAAAGCCCAGCACTGCTCCCAGACTCTGCTCCTTGCTGCCTGACTTCCCTCCCCATGTCTCTCTCAGCTTTTCTTTCCTTAAAAACTTTGAAGTTTCTTTTGCATTGTGGTTGGTTTTCAGATGCACCATAAAAATCTGCATGCTGGGAATACTGTGGTTAAGACATGGGAATGCAAACACTGTGGAAATAACTTGGGGTTTGTTTTTCTTTTCCTTCCCTTCCCCTTTTTTCCCTTCTATAAACTAACTTTTCCACTTCTTCAGTATGCTGGCACTTAGAACTTGTTTGGCCTGTTAATAGAAACAAGGATTGAAGGGGTCACATACATGATCTGTTTTGAAAAATGAGCAGAAGTCTGTTGCAAGCTCTCAGGATTCAAGCAGGTAATTTCAGGTGTAAGGACTTGCACATCTAAGCATTCAGCTGTTGGAAACTCATGTGACTGTGACTCACGACCCTCCATCCCCCAGCCTAGCTGTCACTGCCCTCACACCCTGCTTGTCCCCCAGCCCCTGCCTGTCCTTCACCCCTCTCCCAGAGAAGCCTGCCCTCCCTGACCTCTCCTACGGCTTTTTGCTGGCTCTTGTCTCCAGGACATCCCAGGTCACTTCCTTCTCCCAGCTTTGAGAAGATGACCATTAGCTCTTACTGCTCTCCACAGTCTTACCCTCCAAGGTCCTCCCCGCTGTCCCCCTACGTGGCTGATGCCATGCATGCTTTTGCACCCTAACAGCACATTTTAACAATCACTGGAGAGTCACAGCTGCTGTAGATCTCTACACAGGTTGAGACACCGCGTGGTATCATCATAGTGAGCCACAACCCATCCTACTCAATACTGAAGACTTACATTAGAATGAGCAAGTTCACTGTACTGGCTCCATGGCAGCTGGACATTCACTATCAGCATATGCTGTGCTCTTTGGGAGAAAAAAACAAAACAAAACAAATTTTAATGTCATTAGGGTTTGGGGTTTTTTCAGTGGTTCTTACAGATCTGTCCTAGATCAGATCACAGACTTTTTGTTTCTGAAAGAGCAAATTATTTGCATTGAATAATAAAAAGACAAAAAGCACTTTCTTAGGAGTGCATTCTCCCATTAATGGCTCCTATTATCACATTATCAACCATGACTCCATCTTCACCCCACCACACCCTGCCTTTATCTTCACACGTGTTGAAGGAAGAAAAGGCTAATATTTCCATCCTTTCACCTGGAGACCTAAGACTCAGGGAGCCTACACATAGCCCAGGAGGGGCCTTTCAGGAGAGCATGCACTGCTAAGGGCCAAGCCAAGTCCCCAGCCACTCGCCTTCTCCCAAAGCCTCACTCTGTTACCTAGGAAGCAATGCTTTTCGGAAAACACTACTTTGTTTTTTACCTTTTTAGTAAAGAAAACATTCCCATAGTTTTTCAAAAAGGACTCAAGATGTGGTATTGTTAAAAAAGAAAAGAAAAAAAAAATTACATTTTTTATGATCTTGACCTGTATCTCCTGAACGTTTTGGTTTGGTTGTACTATGTTGCTCTTCAGTTTTTCACACTCCATCAATGTCTTGGAGACATCTGCGTACAGCCTGTTTCTAAAGGTCTTTGGACACTGATATCTATTCCAAAACGTTTCTCAAAAACAGAGTAACACAAGGGCGATTTGAGCTCCTAGTCTCTGGCCTATCTGCAAAGTGCCTAGTGAAGTGCTGTTGTAGGCAGATCATAATTAATAATTAGCATTATTTATAGTGGGGCCTGCAGAACAGAATTGAAAGTGTCATCAGATTTTACATCCAAAATATTGTCTAAGTTAGTCCTTTCTAATTCCCAGGCATTGCTGTGGGAAGATACAATTGCACATGTAAATACTTTCCCATGCCTCCTCACCATGTGCATATTTCACATGTGTAAAGCATATGGGAATGTACGTAGGGCTTCGTTGGAAATGTAGTGTGTGTGTAAATTGTTGCTTGTCTACATCTGTGTATCTAATTGCATGTGAAAATCACTACTTTAGTTGCATCAATGAAATACAACTTTTTGAAAATATAGCTTGCATGTGTTTCTCATTCAATTTAGTGAGGCACAAGATGATCCAGTTGAAAAACAGTAGCTAAGACCAGATGTTCTTCTGTTCCTCCAGCGTGAGAGAAGCAGCTCAGTCTTAAGAAACTCAAAGCTGCTTAGCTTAGGATACTTGCAGTATCATGAGGGAAAAAGATCATCTCCTCCAGTGGCCTCCCTTTCCAAGGACTCAGGCCTACTCCCAAACAATGTAAATGGCAGAAGTTCACCTTTGCTTCCAGTAATTTAGAAACAAGCACCGAGTCTTCTTCAAGTGCTGGGCACTTGAGCAATGGCTGGAAATGCTGTGCTGTGGTCATTCAGTAGGTTCTGAGGCAACCAGGGGACACTCCTGGCCAGCTACTACTGGACATATGGCAGAGGTTTAATGTAATATACAATGGGAAGGGTAACTCACCCAGCTTTGCTAAAATGTCATTTTTAAGCTATGTGCCTGATTTCTAAACAATTGAGTTTTAAAGATTTTAATAACTCCTTGAATTTTTCCACAGTTCTGCTGCTGCTGTGGTCATATTTTGGAATTCAATGCACCTCTTACTCCTCCACTTAAAACATTCACTTTTCATTTAAACCTGCAGGAAAAACAAAATCTGGATTACTTTCAAATTATTGGCCAAGCTCAAAGAGACATCCCAGCTCTTTACGGGGTACAGATAAAAGAGCTCACAGTCCCTGCTCTGCCAGGAAAAATGTTCACTTTCTGTGAAAAACATTAAGAAATCAAATGAAGAGCTTATTAAACTTTTAGATGCAAGAATTTGCAAATTGGACAACGACGCATGTATATGTCAGACCCTTGAGATGAGATGGTGCCTGTCACAAACTGCTGCTGGATGCGTAAATAAGATTTGCTGTGCTCTCCCCCAGCTGTAGAGTATTGAAGTATGAGCTTGGGCTGAAAGCATTCTTTGTGAGGATCAGCTCCAAAGATTTATGTGGAAGAACCTTTTCTTTATTACCAGTTTGCTGAGACTGACAAAGTATTTGATAGCTTGAAGCCTCCAGCCTGAGAGCCTGGCTTATAAGAGTACTTGTCAGTGATTGTATTTGCCTTGCTATTTATTTTTCAGTGCCCCAACCTGCAAGTGCCCTCCCGTCCTGTTGATGAAGGACATTAAGTGAAAGCAATCTGCCCTACACTCTCTTCCCTTCTACCTCTTCCAAAAGCCTCAAACAAAACCGTTCTGGGTGCTTTACTCTAGGACATATGAACCTAATCCTCCACTTTTCAAAGAAGCATTAGTTATTCTAATAGTTATTCTACAGTATTAGTTATTCTTCTGAAGAGAGGTGTTTTAGTTGGCAGAGGTGCTCACTGGCCATTGCAGGTGTTGGAAGTGCAGCTGTACCCAAGGGAGTGATGACTATTAAAGTGTTCTTTCTTAACCATCAGCTCTATAAGGTTACTTTCACAAATAATTGTATGCTATACAGGGAAGACAAGTCATGTCTAAGCTTATCAGCCTGATGGACCTTTATTGCTACTACTAATAAACACACGAGCAGCTTTGACTTGCAGAGCCCACTCTGAGTTTGCAGAGTTAGCAGCTACAAAAAACTTTGCACTTCTTACTAGTAAACTTATTGCATTTGATCTGTAAACGGAGACAGATCAATGTCTCAATTTAAAAATGCAAATATGTGAACAGTGCTGCTGCAGACAAGGTGTGCATGACCCCAGGTTTACATCCAAAGATGCAGCAGACATCTGCCAAGTGACCCTGGGAGTTGAGTGAGAAAAGCAGTTTGTATTTTCTCCTTGATCAGGCAAATACAATACATGCACAGCTAAAGGATATTAAAATAAGAATCTATTTGCAAGTCTTCCTGAATAACCACATTAAACAGAGATCTAGGCTAAAGATTTGCATGATAGTTGATATTGTTTGTCCTCAGTCAGGCGCATGGGTAAGAAGACCGAGAGACCACTTATCTTGGAATATGCTGCTTATTGTACTGCATGTTTCATTATTCCTTTCTCCTTGCAAGATCATATCCAGCTGACTGATGAATTCTGTTCTAAATACAACTTACACAGAGTATTTGAAATATTTGGAAACCTTATCTGCACTTTTGTGCATATATTTTTGCTCCTATATTGGATTTTACCTATCATGGAGGCAGACTATGAACAAGTAAGATATTAAAACGTTTGAGTCAGACCACCACCAGGGATCTCAAATACTCTGTGACCATCTGATATGAACTCTAAAACATCACAGATCAGTCTGCTCCATTCACATCAAACTTAGCGCCTGTAGATTCTGTCAGGCTCTTCTCAGCCTGTTTGGCCCTGTAGCATAACTGACTGCTCTTGGAGCTCCCATGGGCTCCTTGGAGCAAGCTGCTGTCCTCCTCATCTTGAGTATTTCAGTGTTGCCATCCCACACAGCCCTGCTTTATGAGATGACTGGGGACAAGAGTCTCATCTTTGCTCAAGGACTTTCCTTCTGACACATTCCTCAAGGCAGTCCCAAGCCCTGAACTCTGCAGCCTGCACCTTACATGCTGAGTTGGGGAGCAGGATCCCAGGGAAGAGAGGGTTTCCACCATGAATTTGCCCAAAGTAGCTCTGTGTAAGAGGTCTTCTATGATATCACTACGTGATAGATACATCTAGCTATCCTCTGATAGCACAGAAAAGATCTCAAAGCACCATGCCTCCAAACCGCAGGCAACAGAATTTTAGGGTGGCCTCTGATTAGTCTCCCTCATCTCCTTTGCAAGAAAAGTGGCACTTGGATCCAACAGAGGACTCTGGATGAAGGACAGTGTCCACAAGAGTATTCCCTTTCAAGCTTCCATGTTTCTGCATCTCATCTGAGTGTTTTGCCACATAGTTGTTTTCCCACTTTTATGTGACAGTTCACATGACCTAAAATAATGTTTAAATGTTCTGGGACATTTTGCATTTGCTGTGCATGACTCAGCAATCCCACAATGATGAGAAAAGAACACCTTAAAAGTCAGCTTTCTCCAGATGCCCACCTCGCTGACTCAATCTCTCTAGTGCTCCGAGTGATGGAGTGCAAACCTGATGATGACACGTACCTTGAAACAGTGCATTAATTTATTTCAGAGTGATTTCCTAAGACTCAGCAGCCTTCAACCAAGAACCAAGTAGTCTCTGGCAGAACAGTGGTTGGAGTCTCCCTCCACTCATTCAGAACATGTTATTGCTGGTGCGGGGAGCAAATACAGCCGACCAGTAATGCCTACTTCCAAAGAAAACACTCACTTTACTGTATCTGGTGTTTGCAATATATGAAAATAAATTATTTATTATCATGACTTTTGGGCTGAACCTGTTTATATGGGCTTGCATCTGTCTGATCTGAAGACTGAGTCACTGACTAACAGACACCCTGTTGGCTCGTCCAGTTACTTACATTATGTCCATACTGTTCCAACAGCTTAAATAAAAATAGCAAGCTTGAAACTTCTCCTCTGTTGGCATTTCTTCATAGAAACGGGGTGTTGCTTAAAGAAACATCAAATCACTCTTAAAGAGGTCAGATCTGCAGGGTGAAATGGTAGAATTAATGGTGAGACTTTCTGGCTGTAGATTTCCAGCCCAGGTTTAGACCCCGCAGCAGCTGTGCTGGATGCCAAGAGAACGGGCAAGAAGGTTTGGACGACGTGTGAACTGCTTCAGAGCTTCCCGCAAAATATCAGTCAATGAGAATTAAAAATCTGCTGAAGTCCAAACTTGCAGCCCTTCTGCCACTGCCAGCCACTTCCATGTTTGGCAGCTGGGGCAAACTCAAGAGTAGTATTTCCACAGACACCAAGTTAATTATTTTTCCTTCTTTTTACTTTGTACCCCCGCAGACCCAGTGAAGACTGAATTGAGAGCTGCAGGTGAGCCTCTTGGAGAGGGAGCGTGATGGAGATGTGGGACTGCAACAGAACTCTCCCATCAAGAGGCTTCTGTTATATCATACAGAATTTCAGAAATGTGACTCTGAATAGAAACATCATTCTCCTTCACTATCCCATCCAGCATGGTACAAATGTCTCACCTCTCAGTGCAGAATAAGGGGACTCGAGGCTGAATTTGAGTAGTTCCAGACTTGCAGACATTTAAGGCTTTGTACCATCAGTGCAATTTTCTGATTTCCTGACTTTCCATTAGTTTGTACCTTTACATCTACATTTTCTGAATTTATTTTTCATCTCATCATTACATCAGCAATGTTACTTGGAATAACCTGACACCCATGGAGATCCTCAGGTGTGAGCTAAAGAAAGATTACCTGGATAGGCAAGAGAGAGGTAAAAACGCCTAAGGCAACAGGTAAAATTTTGGCCCTCCTCATTTGCTTGATTAGGTAGGAACTGAAAGTGGCTGACAGCAAATGCTGTGTCCTATAAACAAGCAAAAAGTCTTGGCAAAACTGGCAGACAGCAATCCCATGGGGCCTGGGCCCCCAAATGGCTTTACTGGGATATACTATATATACACTATAAAAGCTGCAAAATCCTACTAGTGCTGCAGCCAGGAGCAAGTAAGCAAGAAGAGCCTTGGACATTTTGAAGGTCAGAGGCAATACTGCCATTGCAGTGCAGAGGTATGGTATTAGGGGAGGCATCAGCCATCTCATAGCCTCTTCCTGAAGACTTAAGTACAGACACTAATGATACCATGAGAAGAAAATGATACTCCTAGGGCTCTAGTGAGCCTTCTACTTCTCTCAGCACTGTGAAGGCTACAAGTCCTTACCTGCCATGTCCTTTTGAAAATTACTTTGCAATATCTTAAGACTACAAGACATTAACCATACATATTTACATTGCAGTACATACCTGAGAGTCTACCAGGAACCGAGCAAAAAACTAAATCGTAGTCACGCCTTACTATTATTAGTTTGAATTGTTCAGCATTTTCATTTAAAACACTCTGATCAGGATTAGGAGCCCAAACATATGAGACGGTCTACAGTGAGCACCATGATTTGCTTTTTGTCTCAGAAGAACACTTAATTCAGTGAGTACAGCCATTTGTGAGCTAGATCTACATGTGATCACACAGGTTTTTTTCCACCTGAAGGTGATACTCATTTTTATGTAACTGAGACAAGTGTCTAATCACAGTTACTCACTTGATTTCACAGATTATTTTTTAAAGAAGAGGAAGCAATTCAGTACAGTCTGGACTTCTGCAACCAAGAAGAACATGCAAAGATGAAGAGGATCTCCTGCTTAGCACACATACCTTGGAGCAACAGCCAATATCTAAGTTAAGTATAATGTTCTCCACTTGCTCTGCACTTGCAAGCATGGAAGACTATGAGTAGGATGTGTGTTTGTGGTCAAAGAGGTATGCAAGCTATGCTCTGTGTGGATGGAATATGCCTGGTGCTGAAAGCTGTGGGATGGAAGAATGAATGCAGTTGTATTGGGAGAAGGAGGAATGCTTACAGTATTTTGTGTCCTCAAATGTGGATTAGCTTGGACAGGGATGTAAGGTGGGAAAGACATATCCTGAACACCTGTTTCTACATACGTATTTTTTTTTTACTCATTTTGGAGACAGCACGCCTTGCTTCATGCTCTCTGTCCTTATTCTGCACTCAGGTCCTTTCCATTTCATGCAAAAATAGTTTCTCCTCATGAAAGTCAGTTGTGTTTCTAAGTGGGGAGAGGCTGAAAGGGGAGTGGTGGCCATGTGCATGCATTAGCTCTGAAGGAGACTGGGCACACATCTGCCTATGGAAACACTGGGGAACTGGAGCAGCAGAGAAGCACCTATCCTGGGATTCAAACCTCCTGCTGCTGCATTGAGCGCACTCCATATCTTCCTTCACGCTGGTGTTTGCTGTTGCTTTCCTTCCACAGCTCATCCTGCCACTGAATTCAGGATGGAGTCTTTGGGGAACGGAATTAAGTCAGCCACATTCTCAGTGTCCCATGCAAAATGTGCATGCAGTGAGTTGGCAAACAGTGCTATTCTCACTTTTGTCAGAAAAAGGACATTTAATTGATTTATCAAGAAGCTAAGGATAAAAATCTCTCCAGAGGCAATGGAAATATATGCACTTTCATTGACCTCTGAAAATACATTATTTATGGGAATACCCACTTATTTACCTAAATTCCCACAAACTGACCTGAAACGATTAGCCCTTGATCTGTGATGGCAAGGGACTCCACAAAGGTAAAGTCACTGAAGGAGAAAGAAGCAAACACAGAATCAAAAGAAAAAGTATTATTTAAAACTAGAAATACATTGAAGGGATAGAAAAGAATTTGTACTAAATAGTGTAACAGAATATTGCTTGGCAATGCTGTTAGGCTGTGGATGGACAGAGAGACTCAGGGCTTCAAGCTAGTTTGGTTTGGCTGTTGGTAATTAGGAACTTGAAAGGAAATTTTAAAACATAGTAATAATAATTTCAACTCAGAAATGCTACAGTTCCGCAGACCTATAGTCACACGCCTGACCTCCATTCTCAGGGAACCTACATGCGCACCCCTCCACAGAACTGCTGGGCTTGATGAAGTCACACTCCACTTCAGAAATTAATTTTTTACAGGATGGCTACCACCCCTCAAAGCTACAGTTAGGTGTCTGTTTGCCAGTACTTTCTGATGGATCACAGAAATGTTTAGACTGCAGACTTTAAGACAAACCCCCTTGTGAAAAGCTCTATGTTCTCTTATGGTACTTCTACAAAGATGACAGGACCTTGACTCTCAAGATGTTCCATGAAATAATTTAATGCAGTAGACTGGACAGTATGTGCCTCTGTCTTCGAAAGATGAAGAGTTTCATTTGTTCTGCTAGATTTGAACACAAGATCCAGAGGGTCCAAATGAGATGCACAGGCCTGCTTATCAGCCCCCATAGCAAATGCTAGTTCTCAAATTTTCTTTGAAAAAAGGCTTGACGACATTTAACCTTCCTCCTTGCAGACCCAGCACAGCCAGCTTCCCTGAATTCAGTCAAGAA
>VZTL01067267.1:214-29904 GCA_013400535.1 Scopus umbretta | reverse complement strand
CAAGAAATATGAAGAAAACAAGCTATTTCAGATATCAGATCCAAAATGCATGCTGCTGTATGTGTAAAGAAAGCATTGTGAAAATAAGATAGACCTCCATCAGTTTTGATGTGCAATGCTTGAACTGATCTAGAATCTTGGATGGATCTGGGAACTGAGGAACTGAGAAGTAAAAGCCCAAAGTAGATCAGAACAAAATCTGTAAATTTGTTTGTCTAGAGAGTGAAAAGTTGGTTAGGCCATAAGCTGTGGTGTCTCTGAACCAGGACTGGATGTTCTGTCATGCCTCAGAGGTCTAACCTGATCTACTCTTTGATCTCCTCATGGTGTTTTAAGTAAAGAAGCCATAGAGTCCATCAGAATCAGACCGTGAGAGCCTGAAGCCAGAGCTGGATCTGGACTTTGTGGGTTTGGCTCATTTCTAGGTGTAAGTGAAAATGTGTTTGGTGGTCTGATTCAAGTCTCCAGCAAACAGGTGAGCTGGCTTTGTTCAAAACCACTGTGTAATTCTGCATGATTGGCACCTTTCACTTAAAAGAAGCCTGAGCTGCATCAGCCAGCAATGAATTAAATTGGCAAAGGCTTGGGGAGGTTTGTAAAGCAGTTGGCTCTGTTCAAGGCTTAGATTCTCTCATTTTCATGAACCCAAACCCACACTGGAATAGAAAGCAAAAGAATAAACTACCTACCCAGCATCTGATAGCAAGAAGAATGCCATTCTTCTTAAAACAAACAAACAAAAACCCCACTTAATGTGATAATCTTACAATAACTAATTACTTCAATGAACAAATGACACCAAGACAAGAAGTATCCTAGAGTCAGAGGCAATGAACTTTTAGCTGGTAGGTCAATGGTAACAGATCTTGTTTGAACAAGCCTGACAAAGATCTGCTGAGCAATATCCATTGGGGCCAACAGTACTTGGCTGTCTGCATTGTGGTGGAGAGATAGACTTGGATAACAGTGTCACTCACTCCTTTGCTGGCACCAGCCAAGCATAATGAAGCATGGCCAAAGCCTTCTTCAGCATGATGGCATGAGTGAAATGCTAAAAAGACCTAAAAATGGCTGATATGGATGAATTAGAATGAAATGGTTGCAGTAACAATGATCTGAGACAGCATGTCCAGCATTGAAGCCAACACAACCCTGTTCCAACCCATTGCTTCCTCTCTAACAGCCTTCATGCTGCATTTTCATGTACGCTGTGAAAAATTATGCAAGTATATCCAGCCCACAGTGGTGTCAAGGGATGTCTACACCGCAGACTATAGCATAATGCCGAGGTATCTGGATCAGCTGTAAATGAGCTAATTGGAGTACCTCTGGCCATGTAACTGCAGCTTCAGAATTTGCTTTGCATAACAAGTTTCTATTGTTATTTTTAATGCTGGTAATAGCATTAGCATTGTAACAGAGTTGAGGCATCTAAGGCCAGGGACTTGCTAATTTAAACACAGAACACATCTGCTCCCAAAACTTCTGAAGCAAGATCAGACACAGCAAGTGGATATGGACAGATGAGCAGGCCGAGCACAAAGAAATCAACTGAAGATTTGCACTAGCTTAGTTCTCACCGGAAATCCTTGCTGCTATTAAATCCAAGTATTAGCTGAATACGAAGACAAAAGGGAGAATAGAAAATTACATCATTTTTTTCTATTTTGAAGGAAAGTTTTGCCTGGCTCTCATCCTAAAATAGAGAATGAAAGTTTCACTGGATGCATCCAGTAAATTCTGAACTTTGTTAGAAACTAAGCTATAGAGGTATTTTCTTGTGCATAGAAATCCAGACTGAATTTTTCAGAAGCAATTACTATTTTAGCCATTTCACAAACCTGGCCTCAAGTGTATGACTTTTTGGCAGTAAAAGAGAGATTTACAGTATCACTCAGAACACCTTAATCCATTTTCAGAGAAAGGTCAGATCACCAGGTCAGCATCAAATTTCTGAGACTAGACTCCCTTCTAGACTGTATTCTTCCTGCAAACTCACTAATGACAAAGTTGTGTGAAGTAACAGATCAATATTGGCTTTGGCCAATGTTTGTGAACAGGGTCAGCCCTAGGGAAGGTCAGCCCAGCCCTTGTAAGCTCCATGTTGAAATGGGAGGTGTAGATTCAACCCAAGGAATGTGGTTCATCCACAGGACAGTAGATATCTTTTAAACCAGTTAAGAACATCACTTCCTCAACCATGAGAAAGAACTCAAAAAAAGGCAACATGGATTTTTTTTTTTTGTGAGCAGATTGAGAAAATGTGAGACCATAATCATCACATGGTCCAGGACAAGGAGGATGCAATGGCTGAGGATGACTTCCAGGTGTAACTAAAGAAGAGAAGTAAAGGGACACTATGTGCCACAGCTCAGTGACAATAACAAATTAGTGCAGATTAATGCACTTCTCAGTTCCTAGGTGTTGGTTTGGCACTATGAATGACCCAAGAAAGAACTCTTAACATGTTACATATATGGAATATTCTCAGCTGAAGGAAGCTACAAAAAATAGACTGATACTTCTCTATTAGTAACACTAGCTGATGGATGTTTCTAGTCCTTCCCTTTCTCCAATGCATCTTAGAAAATAGCTTTTAAATTCATCAGATCTTGGACTTACAGCATGGGTAACGTTCCAGCAAGTAGCCGTTTATTTTATAAGGGGATTTAAATATTGTAAAACTGAATAAAATGCAGGTGTTTGCATTACAGACAAGTGAACCTTGTACAAGCTCTACAAAGACGTGACTTTCAGATTAAAAGGGCTTTGCACAGTTTGTGCTGCCTCAGTGGAGGAGATGGATTTTTGGATCAGCTAGTGCAGCATCTTCCTTTGCATTGTGAGGTCCTGGATTCAAACCTCTGCTCTGTTTGCACATCAGGAAAATACATGCAGTAAGACAGGTGGTGGCCATATTTACATCTGCCCAATTTTGTTAACTTTGAAATTTGGCTGAATGTATTCACCTACCAGATTGCCTAAACACAACTAATTGCCATCTAGTGTCTGGAGCTGCCATGCTTTCTGAGAAGGATGGTCAGTAACCTTATATTGTGCTACTGTTCAGATGACCCAGCCCAGGCTGCTACCAATGGATGCTGGGATAAACCAAAGCAGGAGCATAAATACATGTGAAAAATAGATCCACTGATTTTCACACTGGATTTCAGTAGCAAGGAAAGAATTACAGCTACCTCTTGGAAAGTTTCCCAAATGATCAACCCCAAACCTTCTGGCCCATACAGAATCAGCCGCCTCAAGAAAAGAGATTAGATGGAAAACCTTATGACAAGGTTTAAAGACAATGAAACTCTACCTGTGTCAGTTCATTGATTCCTGATTTACACCAGTAAAAGTGAACAGATAGCCAAGGTAATATTAGTTAATTATTAAATATATAATCAGTGTAACCATGCCCTCTAGAGGACTAAGTTTACCTTCATAGAGTCAAAACCAGCCCTTGGGTCTGAACACTCTTAAAATTTGGGGGAAAGGCATTTTGGATGTTTGTATTTTCCTTCCACATCTGAATCTAACCATAAATCATAATTTCCTCACTGGTACCATACCTTACAGTGGGTTGAACCAACCCCCCAAAATGGCACCGATAGATGAGTTTTAATTTTTGTACCCACCTGGTGTCTCTGCCAAACAATTAATTCAGCTAGTCTCCACCCAGAGACCAAAGGACTGATCCAAGGTCTTATTCTCTACTAAAAGGAAGGTCAGTTCCATAGACATTTGACTGCCTTGCAAGGCCTGACCCAAATCAACACGTTGAGTATTAAATAAACAGTGTTCATTTTCTTACCTCCTGCTTTCCACATCTTCCTTCCTTTTCTTTTTTCTGCACTCAGTGGCAATTTCCCCAACTTGCCTTGGTCAGTTGGCTTGAGCTGCAGAAATGAGAGTGAAATCAATCTGTGTGCAGTTTGTTTGCTGTGGCTGCAATTGCCTGAGTTACACAGGGTGTTGGTGGCAGGATCAGTTAGCTGTGTTCAGGGGTACTCGGTGCAGGCTGTAACATGGTCCTGAAGGAGCCAATAAATGCTTGTGGAGTTAGGTCTGAAACGTTTTTGGCCTGAAATGTCCACAGTTTGAGATCAGGAACCCACTGCTGTGAGCGTGTGAACCACACACCACCAGCTGTGCAGGCAGCTACTTTGAAAAACAAAATCTGGAAAGGAAAAGGGAAAGGGTCAAAGGAATGAGCTAATGGCAGGCAACAAAAAGGAAATTCTCCCTCATCAGTTCACTAGGTTTCTGCTGGTCAAGTTAGTCTATGCAGAACTGCAAATATTCCCTTGAAAGTCCTGCAGACCAGCCTAGGGATGCAGGGCTGGAGTGGTGGCCTCCAATCAGACTGTTGAGGGACGAACACACAACAGGAAGGAGACCCACTCACTTTCTACCAGAGAATATTTTGACGTTTTCCGTGTCTCAAGTTAGACTGCTCCCTAAGTTTAAAGGACAAATGTAATTAAAGCGCAGCTATGTTTTAGTAGCTCTGTTGAGTACACCCAAAATAGCTCGGATGTGGGATTTTCAGAGCCTGTACCACTAGCTTTGCTTTTCTCATTGAGACGTTGGGATGTGAAACACCAAATATACTACAGCTGTCAGACGTCGGTTTTCAAATCCACCCCGTGGATGTTTTGGGGTTTTTTTTTTGGTTTTGTTTTTTTTTAACCCCACTTAACTGTATTAATTTTTTTTTTTCCTGACTTTTCTCCTAATACAAGAATATGTGTTTTTTTCCTTGGTTACTTCCATTCTGCTGACCCGGTTTCTTGCCTTCCTTTGGAAACTTTTAGGTGTCTCAGCAATGGAGAGGATGAATCAGCGAACATACAGCAGGTCTGGGAAAACCCCGGCAGAGAGGAGCGTGTGAGGAGCACAGAGGATTGCAAAGCATTTGGAAAGAGCTCAGCAACAAAGGGTGCTATCATTTTCCTTTTCTCTCTAAATTTTCATTAGCAGCCAGTATTGCTGCTCCAAGCAGATGCTGTCCTTGCTTTCAGTTCAGGAAGACATTTGTGCCCAGTTTAGAGGACAAAACTCAAAACATTTTAGCAGCAACTGAAAATTACATAACATACTGCAAATTTTCCAGCAGTAGAAAGGTCTTGGCACATTGGAAACTGAAGGATGATTTGTTGGGAAGGCGCAGATCTAGCCCTCACAGAGGGCTAAGCATGGAGGCACTTATTTAGGTTTTAGTTCATTCTCAGGAACACCAACTGCCTCATCTTGGGATCATGTCTCCACAGTTCAGTGCTTGGTCACAGCCTACTGGAGATATAGCCATTCACTTCACCAGCAACAAACACACCTGAGAAACAGGCAGAGTTTGTAGATAGTTCATTAACAGAAAAAATAGGCCACCATTGTCAAGTAAATTATGTGATATAAAGGACGCTGAAAATTTGACACACAAAAATATTGAATAAATGCAGAGTGATGTAACATGATAATCTAATTATTGAATTTTTAAATTAAAATTGAGATGTAATCTTTAGACACTCTTCCTACCAAAGGTAGGAAGCAAACTTCTAATATATTTGCTATTCTTTTTAAAAAGTCTTCCAGAGAAAAGAATGAATGTACTGTAATTTCTGCGAAAAATGTTCCCCCAACATTAAATGTCCCATATCTTGGCCCTGGGGCAGCGATGCACATCATTTTAAGCATTTTGAGTCATCCCACTGATTTCAGCCAGATTAGTCATATGCTCAGTCTAAGCACAGCGTTAAGTACCATGTGCGATCAGACTTTTTATTTCAAAAAAGAATAGATGGTTCATGCTCAGATTTACAGAAGCTCCCTCCATGAAACCAATAACATGTGCCTGTACCCTGAACATTTGAAGCGCTTTACAAAAATGCATGTAGACTTACTGCAACAAATACTTTTTCACCTAGAATCAGTTGAATCTGAATCAAATGAATGGGTGTGTTGAAATGAAGACTGAAAAACAAGAGTGAGTTGCGTAAACTGATAATATTACTATTGGGGTTGAGTAACATGCTAGACCTTTTTCTGAAAGTGGTAAATATTTTTTGAATTTTGAATGTTTGATACAGCTACAGTGACTGACATTCTGGTTTACAGCATGACTAAATCACATCATAAATGAAATTTCAAGGTAGTTAATAAAATAATCTTTATGTCAAATGGTTGAAATGTGGGTTCACTGTTTGAAAATGTCATTCTTTGGTTTTGTAGTGTCCCTTAAAGGCTAATCTAAAAGAAAATTAAATTAATCTCCTGCTCAGCACCTTTAAATTGCAGAAGTGAAAACCTTTCAGGACTTGCCAATTACTAAGGAAACTTCATAGCTGGATTATTCCCAAATTGCACACCCTTTATTTTAACCACTAAAGGCAAACACATGGTTTTGATGGGTCATAAAAGAACAGGTTGCCTTCTCAGTACTGAAAGAAGCTGTAATTACTTCCCTTGTTCGGTGACTTCCTGATTTACTTAGGTTGTTATGGGTGATACTATTCTGCTAAGGTAATTGGAGCTGCTGGAGTGAAGCTGATGACCTGAGGGAATGACCAGCGGCTTTTCAGTCTAGGTGTCTTGCACCTAATGAGTAGAGTTGTGCTTCCCAGGAAAAGAGGACACTATAACTGCCTTAAGTGCTTGGTATGTGTACTTTAAAGGCTTATGTTTCACAGTCCAAGCAAATTATGTTTCTGTATGATATTCAGAAACCAAACTAAGTCAGTTCCAGATACAGATAAAATAAAGCTATTTTCCTCAGACAGAAATATGAGAAATAGATCATGCCAGAAGATGATCTTCAGATATTTCTCAAGACAACCAAATGCCAACATACTAACTCAAGGAGGTAGCCAACAGTTCCTGAAATCAGTTCTTCTCTGGAACATATTATATAATAAAACATGGTTGCAATGAGTAGCAATGGATTATTCTAGTATGAATTAAACTACTTAAGAGTTAGAAATGAGACCACAGAAGTTTTCAAAGGCTAGCACGGACATAGGGAGGGCATTGTCCCTGCGCCATCCTGGGAGGAGAGAGAGAAAGCTGCATGCAGTTAAGACTCTCGAGGGCACTGGCCACCCCCTCAACAGAGGTCTCTTCCTTCACCCAGCAGATGAGACAGGCAGCCATCCAACATCTTTGCAGTGCTCCCCAGGAAAGGCATTTTTCTTACCTGGCAAAGGGAATGTCTAGGTTTAGCTATAACTGTTGCTTGTTTTGATTTTTTCACATTTTTTTCAGATACATGTTTTATTACCTTTCTGTTCAGAAGGACAAACTTGACTTTCCGCGTATTGTCTGAAGTTGAGATGCATGATTTAAAACTGTGGTTCCTGCTTCAAAGTATCCTAGATCTCATATGTTTTAAAACTACTGCTGGCTTGGCTTATTGTGCAATAGGCTAGTTTCTCCAAGTACACTGATGGGAAGAGGTTAAATCAGCCAGCTCTGAGGAGAGAAGTTCTGTATCATGAATCACACATAGCTTTGCCCTTCATATCCCCTGTATAGTCTAGTGGATCCATCCAGGTATGAAATCTTGCAAGGGGTGTGGGTACATAGAGAAGTTACAGTGAGATAAACACAATTCACAGCATTGTGTAAATTTAATTTACAGCAACTTATAGCTGTCTTTTACTCTAAGAACAAAAGCTCATGTACTTTTACTTCAGGGGAAAAGCAAGCATGGGCAAAGACTGAGGAGCAGATGAGATGCTGATGGTTAACACCTAAGTTAATCTCAGTAACTCAACCATGTCCACAGATTCATAGTCTCTGCTAGAAGGTAACAGGAAGATGTGAGTGTGCAAAGACAGCTCAAAACCTAGGTCTCTGAGACACTCAGCATCTATGGACTGATGTTAAAACACCAAACAGGAAAGAGTTCAGCTATGGCACCTCTTCAAAGTGGCCAGAATATGCTAATGCTTAAACTACCCAAATCTTACAGCATCTTAATTTCAGAAATTATTTCAAGAGACATCTTGCTTCTCAATGCAAGAGACTGAAGATAAGTACATTTATAGCTAAGATTCTTCAACACCTGCAGGCACCAATAGAAAGTCTCACATACGGTATCCAGATGTCCTTCACGGCTGGAAAAGGCATAGAAACCAACCACAGCATCCCCCAGAAGTCACCATGGAGGGCGCTCCTTAGAGAGGTGGGTGACCAGTCAATCGTTGCAAAGGCTCACTCCCCCATCTTTTCTTTCCCAAAGTTCAACTGAAAACCTATTCAAGGTATTCGAAAACCTGTCAATTTCTTTAAAGTATCCTAACAGTTTAAGCCTTCCTTGTGAAACACAACCAAATTACATTTCCAGTGGCTGGTATAGAAATCAGATGCTGGAATAGCATTATGTAGCATTTTACTTGAACTCTAGACCACAATCAGTGATTGAGGAGAGGCTTCATAACTCAGGGAGCTCCAGAAGCCTTTTTTAAGCTGATCAATTGAATAACATCACCGTCAAGGACATAAAGATGATCTGAAGAACAAATTATTTTAATTCATTATGGATTCTGAAGTAGCAGAAACAGAGCTACTACTGATGATACTGAAGTAACATTTATGGAAGGCAGGAATTAAAGCTAGAAACCTGAGGCTGAGCTTGGGAGGACACACGTGCCTCTGAACACACGCAGTCGAATTATAGGGAAAATCTAGAAAAGTGGTAATGCAGAGACAGAAAATATATTATAGTTTGCTGTATGTCATGAAAAAAAATCCTATCTATTAATTGGATCAGATAAAATTTCTTTCCTGTGTGAAGTAAAAAGACATGTCCAGATACCCCAGCCACCTGGGAGTGTCAGCACCACCTGGGACAACACCATACCCAAACTACAGCATGCACAGGCTAGTGGAGGTGAGTCTGTGAGATAAGATGCCACCCACATTCTCTAGTTTTTTAAAAGCAGTGATCTCCACCACCTTACGTTGATCAAACTCTCAGAGCTCATCCCCATCAAAGCTCCCAGCCTGGCTGAGGGCTGGGGAAGCAGATCTGTCTCGGTCTCCAGGACGGACTATGGGACACCAGAGCTGTGTGTCAGCATACTGCTGTCATTTCACCTGAAAACACCCTGACTTCCCCCCTTCCCAAGTCGAGCAGCCTTATGAAACAGCAATGTCCAAAAAGAATCTGGTGAGGACTGAAACATCATAGAATCACAGAATTGTTAAGGTTGGAAAAGACCTCTGAGATCATTTAGTCCAACCATCAACCCAACAATACCATGACTACTAAACCATGTCCCGAAGTGCCACATTTGCATGTCTTTTGGACGCCTCCAGGGATGGTGACTCCACCACCTGCCTGGGCAGCATGTTCCAATGCTTCGCCATTCTTTCAGTAAAGAAATTTTTCCTAATNACTTATTGAGGGTGCGCTTGATCCCCTCATCCAGATTGTTGATAAAGACATTAAACAAGGCTGGCCCCAAAACTGAACACTGGGGAATGGTGCTTGTGACCATCCGCCAACTGGATTGAACTGCATTCACCACCACTCTCTGGGCATGGTCATGCAGCCAGTTTTTAAGCCAGTGAAGAGTACACCTGGCTACGCCATGAGCCGTCAGTCACATGTGAGTGAGTAATTACTGACCTTAAAGGATAAATGGGGCATTTTTGGATTATCTCATGCAGTTGCTGTAGAACTGTCCTGGTTTCAGTTGTTTACACTTTTCATCTTCCCATGCTCTGCCAGGTGCACAAGAAGCTGGGAGGGAATGCAGGCAGGACAGCTGATCCCAATTAGCCATCAGGGCTATTCCATACCACCTGATGTCACGCTCAGTATATAAACTGGGGGAGTTGGCTGGGGAGGGAGTGATTGCTGCTTGGGGGCAGGCTGGGCCTTGGGTGGTGAGCAATTGCATTGTGTATCACTTGTTTTGTATATTCTGTTGTTATTATTGTTATTTTCTCTTTCTCTGCTGTCCTAGTAAACTGTCTTTATCTCAACCCACGGGTTTTAGGGTTAGGTTGTAGTTTTTTTTTCTCCCCCCTGATTCTCTCCCCCATTCCACTGGGGTAGGGGAAGGGTGAGCAAGCAGCTGTGTGGTGCTTAGTTGCCAATCAGGGTTAAACCACAACAAGAACTAACAGCTGAATTTATCAGCTCACATGATCTGCCCTGTCAAAAGCTACTGGAAAATCACACTAAGTAAACAGTTACCTGGGATCTTTGTGGCCTTCAAGGAAATAACTATCACCATCCAGGCCAGCTGGGACTCAGGCTGTGGCCAGAAGAGGCACGGCACTGTCCATGAATGATGCAGCCTGAGCCCTCTGGGACACACATGGGTTTGCCACGGGGTCCTCCTCCCTTTTACAAACCTCCCCGAAGGAAAAGGCACCGATCAGCAGCATCCTTGGGGGAGTTCCGGAGTGAGGGAGCAGATGATCCCGGCTTCTCTGCCCACCTCCCCTCCAAAACAATCTGATGTGCCCAGAAAGCAGAGTATGGGAGATGATGATTAATGGCTCTGTTTACTCTTTTCTGATATGTTATAACAGGCAAGGAGATAACATTTGTTGAAATACAGATCTGTCATAAAAATAAGCAACCAAAAATACAAGTAAAACAAAACAGTCTTTGCATCTTAACTTTCCAGATGTAAGTTGCTGAGTTCCCACTTGGGTTGTTATTATTATTATTACTACTATTACTATAATAATAGGTTTCCCAGTCATGGAGCAGAACCAGCACATGTATAGAAATGTAAGACTGGAGACAAGAGGTGAGTGCAGCCAGCCAGGGGAGCAGACGTTGCCTTGCCTGCTTTTTTCAATGTGCTGAGCATTCGTAACCACCATGTCCACTGGGGAGCCTCAGCAAGGCAGACAAGCTGGTGAGACGTGTCGCCTAACAGATGGGACTCCAAATAATCACAGGTTATGAAAGTATTGGCCACAGTTGTTAGATAGAAGGAGGAGGTTGTTCAGGAGCAACCTCAAACCTCTTTAAGAAATGGCCCATCCCTCTATTGCTTTACCTTCAAACATGGGTTTAATCTGCAAGATCTGGAACCAGGCTCAGGTGGTTTCAGGCTCAACTTCTCCCCAAATCCTGGGTCAGTTTGGATTTAGAGATTTGGCCTCTGTCAATGAGAGAAGGGCTAGCTGCAGACTTTGGATCTACATTCAACCCTTCCCAAACTTATGTGGGAATGCTCCGACCCATCTCTATTTGTCTTGGGTAGGGGAATTGCTGTGATGCTATCTGCAGTGGAACTTTCCATTAGCAACAACACAAGAGACAAAGAGCCCATGCTCTGACCTTTATAAAACTATTCCTTAACAAAATTTACTCAAGTAAAGAATCCACAATCCTCTTTGGTTTTACTCATTTAATTGATATGGACATAAAATATTTTGCGTTGTTTTAATAATAGTTTGGTTTTCTGCTATTTAAAAAAAAGTTCATTTCTCTGAACATATTTTTAGCAAAAATATTTTGCTTGAACTTTTTTCCTCTGCCTTCAAAGGCTGCTGCACAGTTCTGGGGTGCTAAATACTAAACTCACATTCTACCACTCCATCTCCTCCCATTTGGATGGTAATCACAGGATCTTGATGCCAAACTCTGGAAGATATTTTTTCCAGCAGCAGCATCTGGCTTCTTGGCAGACCCCGCGAGCAGTTGTGTTGGCAGCGGTGGGAGCTGCTTGAGTCTGTCATGTGTTTAGGCTGCTGCAGAGCTGTCTGAACCGCCTTGTTGCCTTAGACAGTGTGTTCTCTTGACTTCCATTTAATTTTGATAAATTTGTACTTTCTCTTGTCTGCCTAGTAATGAAACTCTGTCGATCCTGAAAGAATCTATATATAGTTTCTCTAATCAAGAATAATAAGGGATGTTTGCGGAGTGCTTTTCATCCCACCAGACCCCAGCTCCTGCTCAGCAGACGAAAACTGCTCTGTGACCTCTGCAGAGGGATCGTTTTGCATGCCGCTGAACTGCAGCCACCTCCAGAAGGGATCGCAGGAGCCATCTAACTCGCAGGAGACCCTCGAGGTCCAGGCACTCTCCCCACTGTCCTGCCACATGCCAGGAACACTCTGACTAATGCTTGTCACGGGAAGACCAAGACTCCAGCCTGCAAACTGACTCACACAGCTCATTAGAGAAGCCCCTTTTTACCTCCTGAGTACCTTAAATTTTGTATTTCTGCTGAAGGCACACCAGGAGGGATTTGCCACTCCTGTTTTTCAGACTGGCAGTGGAATAACTTTGAACTTGACTTCCTTTCAGGCTAAATGAAGATAGAAGTAAAGAATGGATTTATGTCCTAGAATGCAAATACTTAAACATAATTCCTGGTTCTGGAGAAAGATGCGTGTGAAAAAAGAAAACTCTGCTTAGCTATATATTCCCCTGTCAAGCTTGAATTTCTCTCTCGATTTCATCCACTGAAACACCCACATCTCTCCAGGCTGTGATTCAGTACAAGACCTTGCCCTCCTGTTCCTGTTGCTGGAAATCACTGTTTCAGGAGACATATTTCTTTAGAATGCACTTTTCTTCCCAAGGCTCAAAATGACCCTGAGGCTTAAAATCACTTTGATTCAAAAGACCAGTATTTTGTTGAGGTAATAAATGTTAACACTTATTCCAGAAGATCACTAGTCATCCTTGCTTAGCTCTAGGAATACAGATGTCTCTTTGTATGGTCAGGTAAGATCCTCTCATGGCCAGAGCACAAATAGAACCTCCTAACACCTTTCCAGCAAGGAGAAGGTCAGTCCAGACTAGAAGGGTGGGGCTCCGTGTTACCTAAACATATGAAAAAAATAATCATCTGTGCAGTTTAGACTATAGAAGGATCTGGTGAGTCCTGATCTCAGGATGACCTAGTGTGTCTGGGTTGATGATCCCAGACTTCAGCTCTGAGGAGTAACAATGCTGTGACACCAACTCTAGGCTGTTAGGATAGGACATGCAGAGTGCTACATGCCATTGAAATGTGACTGGAAGTTGTAATGTAGACATTTTTCCTTAATGTTATTATTTTTTCAAGATCTCTAATTAAATACCTGAAATGTTTATAAAAGTACTCTTTAATATATCTAAGAGAAATTTGGTTTTAAGTTGAAAGCTGTACTTCTGAGAGCTGGGGGTCCCCTGAAAATTCTCCCCTTAAGGGAGTGTGTTAGAGTGGCCACTGCACAGTCTTCAGTTACACCTATCAGACTTGCAGCTTCTCCTACAGCTGTCTTGAGGACTAAGGGACAGAATCACCAAACATCCAACCATACCCAAAAACCTATTCCCTGCATTTCTCCTTACAGCATACTTGGGAGGTACAAACAGCAGACAGGTAAAATGGCAGCATACTTGATTTAGGTTTCACAGGGTATCTGTGGCAGCAAAAGACACGACAGGTCCTCTGATGCTTCAGTGAGGGCCTTCATCACTGAGCCATCCCTTCTGTACACCTGCAGCACACACAGCACCCATCTACTGAGTGTTTCTCTCTCCCTCCTGCTCCCATTGCAAGGTTGGATGAGTTTCTTCCCAATAAAATGCTTCTGCAAGTACCACAGTGACCACATAGGTGTCTGCTGGAGAAAATACCAAATAAAGATGAGGGAGCATTTCAAGATTTCATAGCCTTAAAAAATTTGAAATAAAGATCCTTTCAGGAACTTGCTGAAAGCAACACAAAGATGGATCCTACTGTACATGGGGACACTGAGCCACAGCTGCTCTCAAAGCGCAGAATCACAGACAATAGAGATGAAAACCAACTTCTATAAATCAAGTAGCGTGTTCTCCCCTGCTGCTATAAAAATGATCCCTACAGAAATTAAGCTGAGGCCTAGTTGTATGCAGGATTATTACTACAGGTCATTGTGGGCTATCCCAAAGCTTTATTTTTGTAACGGGATTTAGCTACACTGGACATGGCTCTCAGTTGCTGGAACCGATGACTTGCCAGATCATGCAATATTTTTGTTTTGATTACATGTGTGAAGCCACCCTACAAACCTGCTACCATCAGGGGGATGGTGAGGGGACAGCACTGCAAGTCAGAGGCTCGAAACACCCCATATTCCTGTGTGAAGTGGGCAGGTGGGGACCCATGAGCTGTCTGCTGTTCCAGCAATGGGCCCTATGGATTCAACGGCTTGAAGGGAAAGGGACTCTCTTCCATCAATTCCCTGCTGAAGGGATGTAGCAGCCTCTAAGTAACCAGTCCTCTCTGTCCAGGATACAACCACATAGTAACCTGCCCTCTCCTGGGCTGCCTGTCCTGCCTGCATTTCCCTGGCAGACCAGGGCCAGGTGGGAGGAGAGCTATGGGTAGGGGTGTATCTGCAAGTCCTTCCATGTTAAAAAGGTCAATGAGAAGCTGAAATGAAGAGGTCAGAACTGTGAGACCACTGTCTGGTCAAGGATCATATCAGGAAGATCTCTGGCCTCATGCTCCTCAGGAGAAATACTGTGGCCCAGCACGTGATGAAAGTATCTATCCCCCAAATTTTCTGTAAAATCTAAAAATCACTCCAAAGCTGATTTCTATACAGAGACGTTTGAAAAACTACTTGTGGTTTGACAGAATATTTAAGAAGAAAACAAAATGAAAGTTTGGAAACAACTTGCATTGTTTACTTACTAAGTCTGAATTGGGAACCAATTTTGTTTCCCCTGCTTTTATATTCACTCCTGCAGCTTTGGCATGGTTGAGGGATTTGTGTGACTATCTCCAAAATATCACAATCATATAAAATTTAGGAACGAGTTTGTTGTTGTTTATTTACCAGTTCAATTCACCATCCCTAATTTCTTAGCACTTGCTGAGATATGACTATATCCAACCTTATAAATCTGGACATTTCAGAAGTATGTCTGAATGAGAACCCTGACTCAGACTTACTTCCAGGCAGTTTTGCTGACATACGGATTCATAGAGACCTGATCGGGTTTCAAACTTTTTCAGTTCTTTTTCTAAGATCGACATACATGCCAGACATTTTGTGATTCACTCATCACTAATAAACAATCATTTTACTATTGCAAAACCGCATTTGACTGCTATTTCCAATCCGTATCAGAAATGCTACTTTATTAAAGTCAATTCATGCGTTTCATCTGAATTCACAGGAATTACCCCAGGGGTGATTTTGGATCAATGTATTTGTTCTGTGGGACAGAGGAACATTCCTTACTCATATATGCACTTTATTTGTGTCTATGCATTTTGCAAAAGAGAATATAAGTCATTTAAGGCGCCAGCTTAGGAAATATAAGGAACCACATTAGCAAATTAGGGAGATAGATTACTTGGAGGGGCTCCTTTAAGACCCAACAGAAGCTATTTTGTTGAGAACTTTATGAAGAACTAGCCCATGCAGCATCTCATGTATTCCCAGAAATTCCAAAATGTTTAATCAGATATTTAGAATTTCCAGTATTAACCAGAAGTGTTGCCAGTGGAAAGTTGGACTTCTAGCACAAGACTTTTGTCTTATTAAGGCAGGTTTGCTTGTTGTTAAAAGGTGTTACTTCCCAGAATTTTATTATGGAAGGGATGGTGGAGTAATGGCAGTTGTGGATTTTATAGATAGCCGGAAGTTATAAGCAGATCCCAAGATGTACAGTTTGTTTTTACTCAACAAAAGAAAAGTTCAGAGATAAGGTTCCAAAAGGAACTCAAGGGATGCACGTTATTCCCATCAAGTCCAGACATTACTGATACATGCCTCTCCAAACATCTTTCGGAAGTCCCAGTTTAAATCTCAGCATTTGAAATGCCTTCAGTGAAGCAACTGGGTCCAGTCTGATAAATTTGCTTAGAGCTACAAAGGGCAGAACACTTTCAACTGCCTTTTTTTCATTTGGGAGTGAAGCAAGGTCAGCTCTTCCCAAGAGCTGCTTAACCACTCACAGGATTAGGTGTTTAGACAAGAAACAGCTTTTGCAATATGGGTCTGGCGTGGGCAGAAGAAGGGGAAAGAACCCAAGTAAAATCTTCACTCCACTGACATTAATCAATAACCTCCTGTGCCTTCAACAGGACCAAGGTTTTGTGCAAATATGGTATTTCATAACTTCAGAAACTGCTCGAGTTCCTTTCACACAGTTGACACAGATTCAAGGTTGAGATTTTCTTACTTAGTCGAACAGGTTCACTCCTTCCACTCAGTCAGTTCTTCAGGTCACCGTATATTCCTTGCAAAGTAAGGGAAAAGTCTTTCTGGATACTTCTAAGAATCCCATCATCTTTTTAAGCAGGGCTGAATTGTTCTGGCAATGCAACTTTCCCTATGTTTGTTCAGAAAAGGCTCAGAGCAGTAAATCAAGCACAAATAGGCATTTACTACCTATAAATACAAGCAATGTATCTGATCTCTCTCTTCCCTATCTGTGCTGTAATCAGGTGGTATTATAGCTTTGCCATGAAGATTTACTGAGATATGAAATAGATCTTGACTGAGAGATGAGACACTAAGCCAAAAGGATGCTGGAAAACAAAAAGGGCACAAGCGGACAAACAGAGCCCTTTGGAAATGTAATCACCATCATCACAGACATTTTTTATATTGCGCTTTTCATTTGATGATCCCTAAGTGCATTAGATCCTCTCATGGTATAAATCAACACGGCTTCATGGAATTCATACTGACTCAGCTCAGAGACCTGACCCATGTCATTTTTCTCTTCTCCACCAGTCCTCAGTTTTGTCTCTGTTCTGCCTCCAGGGACAGAAGTATTCAAGACTGTCACCACAGCTGAAAACATTTCTCGAGCTGAACATCTACCCAAAGCCCTGGCATGGCCATGTCCATCACAATGGCAGAGCAGAGAGTGGCTGCGATTCTCCTCTGGAGCCTCTCCCAGCTGCAATGTCAGCCCCTCCCCAACAGCCCTACGGAGGCTCCTGTGACAGCCATCCCTGCTTGACCTGCAAAGTGACTGCAGCTATGGCTCAGAAAGGGCAAAAGTAGGCACAGACAAGTGCTTTTTAGGTATTCCCAAACATCCCCAGGGTACCCTTGGTTCGCAGGAATACCTTCAGGCAGCAAAGCCTGGGTGAGGGTGAGGTGTGAAGGCGAAGTTTGGCAGTACCTGTCTCACAGGTTGGGGTGTGCATCTAGCGCGTGATGAGCTTGCAGCATCATTCCAGGAGTTTTGCAGAAAACACTGAGCTCCCTGCACAGCACTGTTAGCTTGCTTCAGCCAGACAGTATGGAAACAGAGAGCCTAAATTAAAGTCTCAGGTCACTGGGAGAGACCTTTGATTGTATAGCAGTCAATTAACAAGAGTTTTGATGTTTCCTGCCTGCAGCTTTCATGCTACCATAAGATACGAGGGAAAAGATACTTCCTGAAGGCCAACCTGAAACTCTACATTCTCACCCATCTCACGCTACTTTCCATCCCCAGTCTGGGCTGCCTTTCCTGGAACACTTGGAAATCAAGAGATCCTACTGGAATTAGTTCAAGTAGATTACTCAGGTAGTTTCCACAGATGGTAATGAGGAAGTTCAGAGGCACTCTGTTATCTTTTCATTAAATAAAAGTGCCTTTTATCTGCTATATTACAGGCTATGAACATCTCAGCTGAGATTTCTATGAATGTAAGTATGAATGTAAGTAAGAATGTAAGTATGAATCTAACCTTCTGTAAGCAAAGCTTACCTGATGTGAACCATTGGCCAACCAAAGTTCCCATCATTGAACCAAGAGAGGTCAACAGCCCCAGAATCAGAACAGCAAGACACAGATTATTCAGATAGAGAACAAAAAAGCGTTACAAAATGCTTCTGTGTTTTACTAATTAAAGCTTCCATTGCTGATGGATGAGAATCTTGTTAAGGGTTAGATAGGAGCAGTTGGCTTATAATGCCTGCAACTTACTCTTTGATAAAGTGGTGTGGTTTAGACCTCCTGATGCCCTGTTGTTACCAATTACTTTTTCCTATTTTTACTGCATCTATTGCTGTGCACAGTCCATTTATTCAGAAAGGCACCTATAACTTGGTGCTTGTCTGCAAAAACTGTGCAGGAAGGTACAGAGCTATTTTGCTGATTTATCTTTCGGCTAAACCCTTAGATGTCCAGGGTCCCAAAATCACAGACATGAAAAGCTGTGTGATAAAAGGCATGACAGACAGAGACAGGATGCCTGCTCGGTATCTGGAGGGGCAATATTCTCTTCTGTCTTTGTTATGAGAAGAGGAATGTTTGGACAATATATAACAAAGCATAACTGAAAGAGATCTGGCCTCTTGAAAGCCAACGTGGCTGTTCATCTGGGCAAGAGCCCTGGGATAGGCTTTCAGTTTGCTCAAAATCCTCTCGTATGTGCCATTCACTTTTGGCCATTCCCAGACACCAGATTGAAGCAAACAGCTCTGCAGCGTGGGGCCACAGTGACAAACATGCATCAAAAGGTAACATATGGCACTGAAGCAGAGAAGGCTCTCACTCCCTGGAGGTGAAAGATCTGCAGCTTTTGCAGAAGGACATGGACATATATGTAGATATTAAGACTTATTTTTAAAAAGAATTTAGTTGAAAGTAGGAAAAAATATTCTTGCAGTAACCTGTTCATAGGCACTGGCTAATTTAGCATTAAATCACATACTCTCCCTGGCAGTGGTGCAGAGGAAGGTATTTCCTGAACAGCTCGTTTCAAGTTTCATTCATAGGTACTGTCTAAAATTAGATCCACCACTTTCATTCAGGTCCAAATCCTTTGCCTAGTGTAACATTTTTTAGAAACAGAAACTCAGTTAAATATGCTCCATCATCTGCACTATTCCCCCAAGTTGGCTGACGGCTGCAAGTCCCACCAAACGAAGCATGAGAGCTACACTGGCAGTGAAGGCTCATAAACCTGTGGCTAAATGCAAAGTACCTATTTTTACGGGTAATCGCAAACTCAAAAAAGAAACAAATGCTCCCTTTGACTCTGGACAAATCACATCCTGTGCCACAGAGGTAAACAAATGTTTGGTGCCCAAAGCCTTGCCTGTGAGCCAGGCTCTGATGGTGGAGCCCTGAAACGTGGCCAGAGGATGCTCTTGCCTTGACAGGATGGAGCTGTGAGCTTCAGGAAGCATTGAACTACACGTCCCAAAATGTCTTACTATGGATGATCTGGTTTGCTGGTTGAAGCAAACAGCAAAATCCCTTAGAGGGAAGGGCCTCACCAACAAACTGCACAGTAGTTGGATTTATTGTGACCCCAGTTCATTAACTTAATTCACAGCTTTCAAGCTTGCAGCTGATTTTAGTTTCAGAGTCTATCACACAGGTGTGACAGCATCCTCTGGACACTTTCCTTTTCCCACGTTAAGGCAGGCCAATATGGGTAACCCTGACGGCTGCGGGTGGCCTTGTGTAAACTGGAGACCTCAGTGCAGCCTCCGGATGCAGGTTTCCCCATTCCAGGTGGTGTCTTCCTGCCTGTCACACCACAGAAAGGAAGAGCTAAAACCTGGGTCCTTCAAAGCTGTTTTGGTGCTCCCAGTTAGTTAAGTCCCCAAGTCCCTTTGATGCCAGGGCTTTAATGGCTGCTGCCATCATCACACCAGTGTGAGTGTGGGACAGTGAAATCCAGCCACTGATGGCGGATGATACAGCATGCATGCCTATCGCCCAGAATCGCAATAACACCACCATTAATGCAAAATAACACCAGGGCGTCTCAACCCCCTGCCCAGGACAGCTGTGCCCTGATGCATGCGGCCGATGCTCACTGAGGGAGAAACACATCCTGAGGCCCAGACACTGCTAAAGACCCCGACGGCTGCAGGGAGCATGAGGCACAAACTGCTGGCAAGCGAACAGCAAACAGACATTTTTTGGCAAAATCCAAGAGAGAGAGCAATCTGCCTATTTTTAGCACTTGCTAATTGTTTTAAAATCCATCTGGCAACAGCTGCTAAATAATTTAGCATTTTGACCCATATGTCTGAAGCAATAAGTAACATAATCCTTTGCTATGGCCGACTCAGAGAGGTATGGCGGTGGGAAGCACAAGCATTTCAGTGAGCATGCTGCAGCCACGCCGAGCTCCCTGCAGGGTGGAGACCGCACAGAGGCAAAGGTCCTCCCGGACCACCTAAGAGCAAGGCAATTAGTCAAGCCAGCTGGTGAGGCTCTTCTACAGGACATAGAGAGAGAGGTGACTTCAGTGGAGAGTTCACCCTACCTACTGTGAACACATCCGAGGATGAGATACTTGCCCGTGGATACACTTGCTTCATAGATAAGAGAGGGAGCCAAAATTATTAGTGCAGATCAGAAGCTTAAATTTTAGCTTGTCAAAGTAATTTGAGGTTTTTGACATGAATATTAGGTCAAAGCCCTTGATATCAGCTCCACAGCACACCCGAGTGGGACATTCCTGGGGAAATCCCAGAGCCAGAACTGACAGAGCATACACGGGTAAGACGTAAGCCACTATTGCTGTTTATACTCTTGAGATCTTCCAAACCACAGTCTTGGGAAAGGTGCAACCCATGGCGTGGCTTGCCTTGGAAGCCTCGCCGTGCGTCACACCAGGACTCCTGCCCTGGCTTTGTGTGGGTATTCATGCACCAATTGGACACAGTCGAGTGTCTGCTTTTCGGGGAATGTGTTTCTCTCGCATTTAACTGCAGATCTGAAAAGCATTTGCCTCCCTCCTCCCTTCTTCCTGGAGGCTCATGAATCACAGAGCCGCCAGACAAATGAGTCACCCAGCCCATTTTTGGTCAAGCATGCCAGTCTGGGAGGCTCTTCTGTGATCAAATGTGATCGGGGCTGGCTTTGTTGGTGACTGGCCATGTGTTGAGTCATGTAAACCTCTCCTAGGGGTCATCCCCACTCTCTTTGTGAATTGTCTCCATCAGATTGTAATTGCTCTTTTGTCAGAAAAACTTGTGAAGTATTACGAGAGGGAGGCAGGGGAGAAGGTGGGGGGTTTCTTAGGAAGGAGAGCTTCAGAGGGCTTCCCAGGATGGCAGTGGCAGCCAGAGGAATTGTTCTCCAAAGTCTCAGTTCATTGAGCTTGAACTTCCAAGCAATCCTGGCCCATCCCTTGCGCCTGTGAACCGACCCGGAGGACTCGGCTCACAGAGCCTGTGAGGATCCCACCTGGCCCTGTCAAAGGCTTCCTCCGGTCCCCAGCAGCTCCCTGGCGAGTGGCACGCACTGCAGGTGCCCCAGCCCAACACTGAAAACTGAAATTAGGGGCTCTCTGGTAGTGATAAATCTTTAGGACTCATACAGGCTGCATACATTTTATTAACTGGAAATATGGCATGCTAAAAAAGATTTGTCTCAATTTATTCCCAAGTAGGAAACCTGAAATCTGCCACCAGCTTGTCATTTTTTTATTTTTTTTTTGTCTTCAATAAAAGAGAGAAAATAGCTGAGGTTCCAGTCCTCCCATGTTAAAATGCATAGTGGGGTCTTTTTCAGGCATTCAAAGTGAGTTTGATCTCCCTAGGAATCATCTGTTTCATTATTACTAAATTAGGCATGGACTGCACTCCCCTGGGAAGTCAGCTTTGCCCTCTCTCACACCTCCCATCTCTTCTGCTCCAGCGCCAACTGCGATGGGCATGCATCCCATCTGAGCCACTCTACTTTCTTCTGTTTTTAATTTGGTTGCTCAGGTCTGCTTGTGGAGGAGGCAACTGGGAAGGATGACACCTCTTACTGCCTCGTCCAGACTGGAGAAAGGATGGCATATTTAGTACCACCTCTGGGTGAAGTAGATGAACACACAGTAGTAGTTTACTTTTCTCAGAAGGGAAGAATACGAAGAGGGATCAAGGAAACAGGAAGAAGCAAAGGATCTTCATCTAGATCCCCGTGTGAGATCTGTAGCCTCACTCTTCATGCTATGGAGATTTCTCCAGCAGTAAACAAGGAGCTTGGCTTTCCTAGTTTGTGGTTGTGTGAAACACTTTGATATCCAGACAGGTTTCAGCAGGAAAGAGTGGATGTGTCTATGGTTTCCTACACAGGAAGCAATCAGCAGCTTTCCCAGAAAGCCACTTGCAGTGAAATTCCCAAAAGTTGCCAGCAATTCAAGCTCTATCCTCAAACAATTTCAGACATGTGAAAATGTGGCCTCTTGGACACTTGGTCCCTGACCAAAGAATCTAGCTCTTTGGATATCACCCCTCAAACAAGTAGCGCCAGCTTTGCAGGAAACCCAGCACAACTCCTGCCTGGGATCTCCAACTTTCTCGTTGTCCTGTGCTTTTAGGGTAGCACGGCTGTTTTAGTATTGCTTAGGTAGCTTCAACCAAGTATCATCTCAGATACTAAACTTGCTTAGGGTGAAAAACAAGGAGAGTTTATCCTAGCAAGGATAAAGATTGCATTTTTGGTCGAAAACTTGAAAATACCTCTACAAAAGCAAAGAATAACTAAATAACACTGCCTGGATGGCTGCACTGAACTTCTTTTCTCACTATCACTTGGGAACTTTTAGACACCACTCAGTTACAGGAGCCAAAGGTAGATTCACCTTCTCCTGACATCCTGAACGTGGCCATTCAGCTTGTACCTCAAGGCTTAGTCTTCAGACATCTTCCCCTGCCCAACTTTTCTCCTCATTGACCCTCACCCCCCTTACAGAGCATTTCTGACGCTCCTTCTTACACCTTTTGTTCAACACAGTTTTTCCCTTCCCCTTTTCCCTTTTCCCTTTCCCCTTCCCCTTTCCTCTTTTCATACACACTTTACTCATGCTGACACATGTGGGCTTTCTCCTTCCTCTTCTCTGAGGGTCGCCATGACTTTTTATTACTCCAGCACATCCCTTCTAGCCTAAAACATTTTTTTTTTAATACAGCATTTTAAAGACTTTACAAATCATATGTCCTAACAAACAATCCCTTTGTATGTATCTTATCTAACCCACAATCTCTAATTTGCCTTTAGCACATCCCAGAGTTGATACCCAGGAGTGCTTTGCCTAAATCCTCTTGCTCTTTGTCCCTCCCCGCCACCTTTTGTTAGCTTTATGATTTTTGCCCATTACCTAGCCGTGAAATAAGCTGGAATGGATTTTCAGAATTGTTCAAATGCTGGTTATCTGTGTTCCTGCCTGCTCAAAAAATGTGGGGTAGTGACCCTGTGTTTCCCACAACCAAAGTTACTCTTCCCCTTACCACCCTTCACACCTCTTCTTTATCTACAATATATACTCACTTACTCAAGGCTGAAATTAAATATATATATATATATAAATAAGATTAGTAAATATACCTTAATCTGAATATTTTACAGTCTTGGGACCAGGCAGAGCTGGTAAGGGTGTACTGAACATATTTTTCACAGGCACCCAAAAGAAAAAGATACAACATATTCTGGCTCTCAATTACTGAATATAAATCCAGGAGCAGATTAAGCACATAAGAAACTGTACCTGTGACATATAGACCTGGGATGATGAGTATGTTCTTATTTAGAAAGAACAGTTGTAGTCTTACCACTCTCTTAATTTGCTTTTCTCAGATGTATTTTCTGCATCTTTATCTTGTATCTAAAATTACTTGATTTAGCCTGGGAAACACTGCAGCTGTGAAATCTGATGTTCCAAGTAAGAAGTGGCAGAGTGCATTTTCAGTAATGTCTAAGTGGTACTGGAGTCATAAAACCTCCCTCCCTTCCTGACCTTCCTTGGACTATCTGCTGAGAAGTGATTCCTTCCCAGCTGCTTCTTGCCAGGCAAACACAAGCTCGTTATCAGTCTGTCCATCTCTATGTCCATCAGACTGTCCATGCTGCTATTGACACTGTGATGGTATCCTCTGTATGAGGGCAATGGCAATAGTGGAGTGTCTCACAATCTAGATCTTTTCCACATTTTGTCTATGATAGAAGGAAATACTGAAAAACTTGATCACAGTTACATATCTGAACACTGTTCATTGCTCAGGATGAAGTAAAGTTGGGCTAATAATGCTAAAATACCTATCCGCAAATAGTGATTTTACATGACAAATGAAACTGTTTAAATGTTTCTGCATTTGTTTTCTGTCAACTTTAGAGTTAGTTTTACTGGCAAAAAAGCATATAAAAAGCTTATCTCAAAATCATTCACAGGACTATTCACAAAAAAAGAATTTTAAATTGCATACACCAGATTCATCCTGTAAGTACACTCTAACTAAGCCAAAGAAAGGACATCTTGTGACTAACTTGGCCAATCACTACAAAACAACATAGCAAATATTCATTAATAATCCACCTGGATTAATTCAAGAATGTACCTGCCATAGTTTATGGAAATCAAAAGATATTTGCAAACATGTCATGAACAGAAAAAAAGCAACCATGTTCTCTAAATAGACTACTGCTGCACATTATCCCCTCTCTTCTGTGATTTGGTGGCGTCTCCCCATGTTACATGTCAGAAGTTCCCTGATCACCATTCAAAGAAGTTCAAGGGCTGGTCCCTGTTTCAGGAACTTTCCTGAAAACTTATGGTAACATTTTTTACCATCTACTCTGTGGCAGTTGGCAAAAGTGGAAGACACAGCAAGAGCAGTATCACTGAACATTTTCCTGAGGAAAAATCTCACCTCTGAGTCTTAGAAATTAAAACAGACAAATGAGGGTTTGTTTCTTTTTTTTAAATGGCTTCTGCTAATGGGTCTCACCCGCAACAACCCCTGGTATCTCCAGGGATTTTACCTGCTTGTGTGAGGTGAGGATCCATGCGAGATTATTTTCTCTGTAAGCGGAGATTGCATAAACT
This sequence comes from Scopus umbretta, assembly GCA_013400535.1. Lineage (NCBI taxonomy): Eukaryota > Metazoa > Chordata > Aves > Pelecaniformes > Scopidae > Scopus > Scopus umbretta. The sequence continues at coordinate 5,164 of VZTL01067267.1, read as the reverse complement.
GACATGTTTAAAAGAAATAAAAGGAAGTTCTATTTGTTTGTCTGCAAACGTAATTGCACTGTGGACTTTCCAGAGTGCTGTATGGAGGCCAAAAAATATAAATAGATTTAGAAAAGACATAGTGGCATAGTAACATATTTCCCAAAGATTAATCTTTTGGCCACTACCGGTCATATGGAGTACGGTTAACACTTCTAGGTCAACCTCTTAAATTAAAAGAAATGCCTTAAGCACCTTGCATTGTCATGTAAGAGACTTCCCATCCCTTACACCTTGAATCTCGACCTTTATAATATTGGGAGAATGGTCAAGCTCGGTGTCCTGGCATACATCTGCCATTGATTATTTCTGCCTATTGCTGCTTAACATCCACTGACAATTATTCTCCCCTCATCCACTCACTCAAAATAAACCTTTAAAATGCAAAGGCTAGCCATCACCCGAACCAGAGACAGACTCAAAGACCTATGAGTACTATCAGTACGTTCCTTCTCACTCTCAAAAGGAAACACAAAGTACCCTCAAAACCTTACAAAACACTCTGCTAATGCCTCCACTGGGTACCTGACATCTGCTCTCCTCCAATCACTCCAAAGGTGCAATACAGAAAATTATTAACGCCTGCATCATAGAGCTGCATTTACGTACATTTACACAAAAGTCTGGAGCTAAATGCTTGAGGGAGGTCACAGACAGGAGCAAAATTAAGTGAGCTTTTTTTTTTTTTTTTCTTCTTAGCAGGGATGTCAGTGGTCAGCAGGGCTTAATGTATCTATCTGCATGTTGAACACACGCAAAGTTGCTGCTAATGCTAAAAAAATCACCTCATTTATAATGAACACTAATGAATGCTAAGTTGGTGGACAGAAACCCAAGGTCCAGAAGTGAGTCTGGGAGCAGCACAGCAAGTCTGTGTAAACAGAGGCATAGTCAAGGGAACATGGTTGTAGGACAAGGTTGGAAGACCAAGCCAGATCTGTTTCACTGCCCCCTTACAACACAATCATGTGCAAAGTAGGAGAAGAGGTTAGAGAAAAAAATGTTGTAATGAACGGATTTACTCAAAGAACTATTTATTCCGTGTGGAACATGACACAAATTTCTCACTTGTGCGACAAGCTTCACACTGCCGTGTCTCTAGCACAACTCCACTTTGTTTGTCTCATTGTTTCACTCTGCACTGCAGAGGCCACCTTAGGAGTTTCCTAGAAGACCCTGGATCAACAGTAGTTTATTATCTTCTCAAGTCTCTGGCTGTAGAGATTCAGCAATATTCCAGAAAAGTTTCACATTAATCAATTTCCATCGATGTTACCAAAATGACACGACAATATTTTCACCTTGAACTACATTCCCTAATCTCACTTTTCTACAACAGAGCACTTTTCTCATTTTTTTCCTCTCCATTTACTGTAAAACTCCAGGTCAAAGGAGGTTTGACAGCTCTGAGTTTAAAAGTTTATAAAGACAGAGCTCTGCACACACATGAGCCAAATCAAACTTGCTTTTAAATAAGAAATACTACCTATACCAGGGAAACATTTTTAGTGGTGCCTGCCTCCTGTCCAGTGATTGACTGTTTTTTTTTCAATGTAAATTTGCACACACAAAGCCATGGCAACAATGTAATACTATAGTTGTATTAATGTATTAATACAAACATCTGCCTACTTTACATTGACCTTTTGCTTGGGAAAAGGAAATAATCAGAGCTTCAACTGAGAGTAAAAGAAAACCTTACTTAACAGTGCCTAACATAATCTCTGGCTTGAAGCATCTTCCAGCATTTATTCAGAGATATTTAAGGATTCTCACTGACATGAACTGTACATTCTTTACTCCCTTCTGACAAATTCATAGAAATGTCAATAAAACAAAATTACAATGATGTGCAAAGATTTTTCCAAGGATCACTGCAATTCAACTTATTTAACATTCTTTCTGGGCTGAAATCTGGCAGTAAACATTTCAACTTCTGATTAGTGATCCATACAGCTACAAGGAGGGAAGACTATGCAAGTGCCAACTGACATCAGGTCAGCTTAAGACCCTAAATTTTAGGCACTCTCAAAAATCTCCCTTGTCTCATCTTCAGGCAACAATTTGAATGATGTGCAGCATCTGCAGCTTCTATTGAATGTAAAACTGAGCCCCTAACCCTCTGAGGAGGGGGTCTTTCTTGGTTTTATCCAAATCAGTTGGCATTGGTAGATGGACAAAACAGTTTGCTTCATTTTCGGTTTGTAGCTCACTCTCCATAGCTTGCATACACAACTGTTGTCTTTTCTGGTCCAAGCAGGAATATTTAGAACACCACCAGCCATATCCTCTAATATACAAATTTAAAATGTAAAAACAATAATCTCTTCATATTCTAACAGGAAAATAACAAAGGGAAAAAACCAAGTCATTGGTGAATGTCAAGTGGATCAAATATCTTTTTTTTATTTTACTACTGAGCTCAGAGTTGGCAAAGCACCTCCGTAGCTTTGAACCTGGAAGTAAAGCAGGATGTTCTGGGAGAAGACAGAAAATATTTAGCAGTTGTCAACTTTGTGCAACTGCCTTACTGCAAGTGTTAAACTGATTCACTGAAATTGTTAACTGAGAGGATATACAGATATATTGTTATGAAATAAAAGTACTGTTGCTGACTGTGAGCTGAATCTCTTTAGGAGGTAACAAAAGCACCTCCAGAATATTTTCATAGATACTTAGATCTTATACAAGCTCTTGACTGCTTATATGACACTAGATTCTCCTTTTTCTTTGCTCATTATTGAAATGACCAGATGAAAACATGCAAAGTCATTTTTGCTCCTGTCATGCAAAGTCATTTTCCTTCTGTGACCCAAAATATATCTGCTCAAAAGTACTCATGGCACAAACTTCACCATCCAACAGATGATCATGAATGCCATTTCCAGTGAATTCATTTTCAAATCATTGATCTTTACCTTTCTCCTAAGTCTTCATCTGACCGTGGGACTTTGATGTTTTGATGCTTAAACCCAACCTTCATAAAACTGCCTAACAGAATTCTGTAAAAGATGACAAATATGTCTTCCTTCTCTGTTCCTTTTCTAGTTTATTTTTCAGAAGGGAAAAAAAGGCCGGATCATTTTTATTGGAATTTTCTTAGCATTAAATACTGCAATTAAATAATCTTCTAGTGTCAATACACAGAGGGTAAAATTCTAGCTTAAGGGGAATTATGCCTTTGATTGCAGTGAGATCAGTTGGGTTTTTCCTTAGTCTTTAAAATATCCCCTCACAGGGTGTATAATCATACGAAGAGGGAATATCTGATTGTATGTTTATGAAGAATTGTTCAAATGTGTACCACTTAGCAAGTAAGTTTTGTTAAACAATATTTGAGGCTGAGTTACTTTATTCCCAACTAAGATGTGAAGACCCAAGAAAAAGAAAGCTTTTCACATAAGAATGCATCACTGCTTGATAGAAGTCTCCTGTACATGTATGTATATAAATAATTTGCATGAGGGATTTTAAATCTCTTGATAGTATTTTCAGGTACTTTATCTTTTGATATTTCAACTCTGGAAACTAAAGCAACTTCATGCACTTAAGTCAGAGGTGATTAAGTTGGGATTTGAAATACTTAAACCCTTTCTCGCAATTTCCAACAAATCGTCAACAGTTCTTTCAGACCACTTGTAACCTGGATTATATGGCCAATGTAAAATGTATACAACCTAGCAGGGCAATACAGTAGAAAAATATGATTCCCAGAAAACAGCAAACAATTTATAGGGGAGCTACTTGACCTTACTCTCAACTGGAGTTAACAATGTGCAAGCAACTAAATGGATGCAATTTGTAAATCATGTGCTTATTGTTGATAAATCTTGGGGATTCAGTTATCATTTTATCAGTTCCCATCTACTTCTTCTTCAGTGGTCTTGCATCATCTGTCCAATCTCATATTTCTACACCTTTCTCTCTGTCTCACATATTTTGCTGGATATTCGCCAACACCACAAGCTCACTGCATTTTTTTCAATCACTCCACTTTCCTTTCAGTTATTTATCCAATGGCTGTAAACCATTGCCTTTCCCAAGCTACTTTCTCTGCTGTCTTTAGTGCCTCTCCTTCCTATTCCTGTCACCCAGTCACATCTTCAACAATAATTCTATAAGTAAGCCCATTCTCGCTTCTCTGGTATAACTCCATCAAATGGTCATCAGTGCACTCTCCTCTCAGACATAGGTCATGACTCCGCTGCTAAAGTGAATGCTCTTCCCAACAGCAGGCACTGCCCACTGCATATTCTGGGTGCCAGCCTACTCGACATGGAGCCTCTGTCCAAAGAACTTGTGCAATGTCCTTCCAGCAAACACTGCACTAAAACAACTAATGACTTAAATGAGAAAATCCCAAGACTGACCTTCACCATGAGGTTGTTCAGGTAGAATTGCCAGGGCTGGACTGCACCTCATTGCTGCAATCGGTGACTTGACCTAATGTAGAACTGAGTAAATGAAATCAATCTGAGACCAGTAAGTACCTACATGTAAAAGCACTGGAAGTTGTATCAGAAGTTGTTACTGTATACTTTGGAGCATGTGCATCCCATCCTCCTACCTCCTATGCAGATAATGTATCAACTGAAATAGGATGAGTTACTCAAAACTGACATTGCATAGAACAAACAACATCCATATCAGTCTTGTATTGTAAAATAAATATAGCTCAATATTCCTGTTCTTGTCACTATAAAATAAAAAGGATATTTCAACATGTTTTATGGAATGATTAATTACTAAGTAGCATTTAAAATTCTTCTGGTTTGCTCAGGTTTACCAGGTTTTGGTGACAGTAATTGCATAGGAGTAGGTATTCAGAAATACTTACAAAATAGAAAATGAAAGAAAATTCTAACTGTACTAAAAAGCTAAAAAATCTACTGTACCCCCCAAACCCCAAGG
>VZTL01067262.1:0-12070 GCA_013400535.1 Scopus umbretta | reverse complement strand
TTTTTTTTTTTTTTTGGTTGACTGCCACCCCCACCTTTGCCAAAGTATGTCTTGATTTGCAACTGTGAAAGAAGGGATGGGGCTGGGACAGAACGTGACCCGTGCTCTCTCCTTCTCACACAGAAGATGTGCAGAAAGAAAGGGATAAGGATTAGCAGATACAGCCTGTTGCTCTGCTCCCATTCAGGGCTCAGAGCCAGCAAATCCATGGTGTGTACTGATCACTGCTTTTAGCTCTACCAAGCCTGTAATCCCCTCTTAACACTTCCCAGCAGAAGCAACGCTCGAAGAGCGCATCTCTGTCTCACCCAGCAGACAGCGAGGCCCTTTGGACCGGAGGGCTGCACAATCTTCCCTTTCCTATGAAACAGGAGTTGCGCTTACCGCCAAGGATAGATAAACGGGACACAGGGTTCCCACAAAGCAACTTAGGGCTGTTAACAAAAGTAAAATAAAGAAGAGTGAAATACACCTTTGCTGAACAGCTAGAACAGTGTAGTTAAGCATTTTACAGCTAAAGTCAATGGAGAGCGATACAATGCCATTCATTTGGTAAACAAAGCCGTCATATATTACTTAAACTCCCAGAAAACTGTCACTTATGCAAGATCTCATTACTTGAGTGGCTTTTCAGTGGCCACCTGATCTTATTATAAATTAGACCACTGAATACCCAACGTATCTCAATAGTGTTTCTTGGTTCTTCCTTGTTTTGAAAAATCACTCAAAGTTTGTGAAATAACAAATCTCTCTAGAGGCATTTCTAACATTTCAGAAAATATGCTGAGACTGTTGTCGGCATAGAAAAACTGCAAGAATATCATTAATAAAACATGATTAAACATAATTTTCTATGAATGATGTCATGTTTTTCATTTTTTGAAGTAAAAAAGATATGTAGATGATAACATTCAATTCTATAGATTACTTGAAAGTTCAGAATTGCCCTGGAGACCTTGGTTTCAACCAAAGCAGATGCTGCAATAAAATTACACATACAAATACTTTAACAGGTTGTTCCTAAACTTAGAATGTTATTTATTGGAAACTCCCTACCTTTGGCAATTCTCATCAGCTTCTATAATAAATACTCCATTTTCTGCAGGCACAGTGTTCATTTAACAGGAGCTCTGAAAGTGTTTGCAAATTTTTTGCATTGTCTTCCAACAGCCCGCAAACTATTCAGCAGCCATAAATCCATCCTTTATCCTTGTTTAGTTATTAAATATTACTTTTGGATCTGTTTCTGAGACATTTGAACTTTTCAGATGGTGTTTTAGTAATTTGTAACAAGTCCTACGTTAACTACATATGCTTTGTTAAGGAGTTTCAATAAACGTTAAGCTATCATGATATGATGGCATTGCAGCTCTCTGAGAACCCCAAAAAATCTTGCTTAAAACTACCGAACTTTTCTTACACAACACATAAACACTTCCTGGCATGTTGGGTGCTTTGGCTATATCTTGATCTTGTTTAGAAACGGAAGTGCATATATATAAAGAATATATATATATATTCTATCTACAGATCTTGCAGACAAAAATATACAGCATGTAGAAAATATTATCATCGAATAAAATATAAAATAAAAAACTATACAGAAAGAATGCATGAGGTAGCAAAACTTGGACACTACAAAGGTAGGCACCCTGAAGACAAAGAAATCATATGGTGCATCACTGATGTTACAGAGCACATACAACGGGAGGGGGACAACTGTGGAATAAAAATGGCCAGGCAAGTGGCCAAGCCTATTTGGACAGGTATGGGGAATTTTGGCAGAGCCCAAATCATGCTGGCAGAGAGGGGCGAAAAGCCTGGGGCCCCCTGCAGGCGCAGCCTCCAGGCCAGCTTTGCTCCGCTCCCATCCACTGCTGCTGGAAAGGTGCTGCATATGCAGGGACAAAATGGATGCGGGGACACTCTTCTAGCAGGATGCAGCTGGAAAGGCTTTGTTTGAAATTATATGTTTTTTTCCCCCCCTTCTTTTTTTGCTCTTTGTCCCCCCAGGTAGTAAAACGCAACACCATTTTAGTTCTTAAAAATTAAAATGGTAATACAATTCAGGAACACAATGAATGAATTTTTTACCAGTGAAGGTGTAGGTCTAGTGCTGCAAGAAGAACTTGCTGCCTTAGTTTACTTTATTTAATCCAGCTGGCAGAAGACTGGGCAGTGTAAACCAGGTTAGCTGAAGCTGTGCTAGAGGATTTGCCCTTCCTGTTCCTGGAAGCAGGAACACTTTCAAATGCGGATGGGTCCTTAGGGTCTGGAGGCTTTCAGTGATAAAACCAGGTTCTAGTGCTGTCTGGGATAACCAGTGGACTTGTAGGAAGACTCTAGTCAAATTTTGCCTTGCATATCAGCAATAAGATTCTCCAGAAAAGTTCTGTTTGTCAAATTTATCAAGTCCTGAGGGAAACCCCTGAGTTTCCAAGATCTCAAACTAAAAGTCTAGTAGCATCAATCATGACAGACCCACTCCCAAGCCGATCGGGTCTGAAAGCTGTCAACAAGAGAGGAAGTAAGCTTGGTTGCTTAGCTTTTGTGTTCTTTTTTTTTTGTTGTTCGGTGAAACTATAACTTAAAATATGTCCTTTCATTTTATTGGACTTTAGTAGGTCATCTAGGTATTTAGACCAATCGGAAGAAGTTAGTAGCTGTGTGGCATTTTAATGTTAAAATCTCAGTATGTCTATAATGTTTTCCTTCATGCCATTATTTCTCACTGACAGGTAAAAGGAGGTTTTGACACTGTTAATATAACATAGGGTGTTAATCTTATAATCGCCCTGTCAGCACTTTGTGTCAGGGTGTTAATGACCACCTTTCAGCCACTCAGAGTTGCCTGCCAATAAAAATAGTACCGGCACCTATCCAACCAGCAGCTATGCAGCTACTTTGCTTTTTCCCCAAAGAATAAACAGAAAAATTCACTAGCCATGTGGCTGTAAAGATGCTCCTCTCTTCTTGCTCATTTCCTTTTCCTTCCCTGAACCCGCTGGCAGAAAAAACAACTTCGACACTGAGCCTTTTTAATGTATTTTGCATGATTCTTTTGAAACATACAAATTATTTCTCAGGTTTTAAATAAACATAACACTTTGGACAGGATAAAAGCCAAATTTTTAACAGTAAGAAGCACAATTATTTGCCACAGTTCTTTGCTATATAAACGTAACCCAAAGACAAATGCTGTGTTTCTGTAATTTCCTAACAGTTGAGATGAGTCTGTATTTTTCTCTCTGCACAGGAGAGGGGCTTCTCCAGCTTCCTGGCAGAAGGAGTTGCACAATTCCAGATGACTTACTTTATATGCCTAGAGGAATTTCATTACACAAATAACAAAGGGAGACAAAGAGAGGAAGAGGGAGAGAGCACACACTCAAAATAATAAACAAAGGGTAATAAACATTCCTGCAGTTGTCCGTAGGGATTCCAGATGCTTGTCCATCCCTCCGCAAGGCCTGCCTGCCTCTCCTTCAGACTACTTCATAGCCTGCTTTAGACATCTCCGAAAATCTCACTCTCAAACCCGGTGAGACCCCGGGATAATCAGGAGCCTTTGCGCCCAGCGAGGCTGCAAGCAATTGCCAGAATATGTGCTTACTTGCGCTCTGAAAGGCTGTTCAGTCCCAGAGGAAATCCACACAAAAAGAACTGGTCTGTGATATTACGGTTCATGCCAGGGTGGATTTCTGTTGCATTTCTCTCAGCCAAGTTCCTTCAAAGAGCCAGTTGCCCTAAAGCTGTGGTCCTTGTGGCCTGCTGTAGTCTGATGATGAATTTCCTCCCCATCCCACTTACCATGTATCTTCCACCATTGGCATTTGGGGTCTTAACCACAAAGCCTACACAAGTTTAAGTTAAATGCAACTGCAGGTTAACGCTCAATAAGGTGTGGGGAGGCCAATCAGCAAAAGAAAAGCAATCTCAGGGCTATGATGAAATCCTGTATTGCAGCCAGTTTGCTGCTCTTACTATCTTGTTGGGTTTGGTGTTTTACTTAAATTCTTATAGGTTTCTTTTAATCAAGTGATGAGGCTGATTGGCTGGGGCTGGTTTCAGCATCATGTGCTATCCAGCTGGATTTTATATGCATTGCGTTTTCCCAACTGAAAAGAAACAGACGCACTACCCAACTAATTAGAACGCAGTCCCAAAAAAGTAACATTTTGTTCCTAGAGGAAAATTTGTTTCTCATGTGGGATTTTAATGCAGACCAAAAAAAGTAGCAAAGTGTAAACAATCACCAGTTTCCATGTCATACAAAGCCAAAGATGCAGTCAAAATTATTTCCGTATTAAACAGAATTTACTTAGCCTTTGCTTGCTAGATTTTATAGTAAGCATGAATGCTGGAATTCCTATTATCTTAGATGCACAAAGATATTAATTGTACTACTAGGTAAAGAATTGCATTTTTTCCACAGTCTTCCCATAGTACTTGCCACGCTTTGCAACAGCAAAAAACAACATGAAAGATCAGACACTCAAATGAGATCAAGATATGCTTTCTTTTGCTGTGATCAGGCATTAATGTAGAGAATACATACAATTTTTGCAAAGAAGATAATGGCATTGGATCCTAAATGTAAGAAGGTGTAAGGCAATCTGTCACTGACTTCAAGAAAAACACAATCAGCCAAGCAGCCTCCAGTGAGATTATCACCCAATGCAAGTCACAATGGCCACTGGCAGGTGGACTGACAGGCCATTTAAATAGATTAACTATCATGTCTCAGGCCTGCAAAAATTACTCATTGCTGATATTCTAAATATTTGTGCAACTGCAGTTAAATCAAAGGGAAGGTTTAACTCGCACTTTTATATGTATTATATACTTCAAAATACATGCACTACCACAGGTATATAGAACGTATTTAAAAGTGTCAGGGCACTGGAGGTCTATCACTGCTTAAACTGAATGACTAGTTTAACCCACAGGCTGTTTCCCTTCTTATTTTACCTCATACCAGGGACTCATAAAAATACCTATACGTGGCAGAAGGGAGGAACTTCACCATCTGCAACAAGAACATTGGGTTAGCTGTTTGGATGGTGAACATAGCTGCAAATCTGCACATAGGCATGTATGGATATGGATATGGATAAAAGGACGTGTATAGAAATATGGGGGGAGGTGGGGGGAAGAGAGAAAGAACATCCCTTCCACCTGCAAATCCAAGAGCACTATAAATTGGTCACTTTATCCAGGTCTGCCTGCCAGGCAATTTTCACATCCCAGTCATTAGCTGCACAGGGATTTCAGAGTTTCACGTGTTGGTAAGGCTGAGCAGGTCACTATAGTTCAAAACAAGGAGGTCCAAGACTCCTATCCAAACAGCTGTGGTTCATATTTGAATTTTAGCCTTGTGGACCGTAAAAACCTCAGACCCTATGTTCCCCAAGGAAGTCTTGCATAAGCTTTGTTCTCAAATAGTGGAGCATAGAGAAAGTAAAAGATCCAGACTTCAGCTGACCTTGGAACACTGAGACTAAATGGTCAAGCCTCTCTTAGATATGTGTGTATATTTAACTCCTGTTAACAGCAATGGGACTAACATGTGCATATTGACAGTCAGCTATAACCCCAAAGCAAGCAAATTAGGAGAAGCCAAGAACAATCAATCTTTGTTACATTTTAGAATTTTGCCAAAGGAATAGTTATTCCAGAATTATTTTATAGGTTAAGCAAATCCGTCCATCTGCAGTGGTATTTCATCTTCCCAATAGAATTTAGTTATTTACCAGCTTTTCAGTGGTTTAGTTTTGATAAGTGAAGCAAGTCTGCAAGAACTCTTGTGCAAAAAGGAAGCAGCTGCTTGCAGAGATGAGACATTATGGTTAAGGAAACCTCCTGGGAAAATTATGACAGGCACAGTGCTTACAAACTGCAGAGATGTGAGAAGGAGGGAATGCTCTTTAATTTTGTGATCTCTTCTGCCTGGTGGGAAAGTGGTTTTGGAAGAGTGGGAAATGCATATGAACTCAATTTGGTATTTTTGAGGACAGAAGTTCCTTATTGACAGCCTGGGTGGTGCTAACATAAATGCACCCCTTTGCACTTCACTGCTGGTGTACAGAGAATACTTCTAGGGAAGAAACAAGTTCACTCTTCTTGTCTTTAAACCTTTGGTTGCCACTGAATCTTCATCTAGCAGTTATTTTGGAGGATATTTTTTTTGTTTTTGAGATATTGACATTTTGTCAGTAAAGTTTGGACTGAGGCCACTAAAGCATTTTTCACAAACTGCCATTGGATATAGCCCTCAGCTGGCCATAGCTTTCAGTTGCCACAGCCTGCCTTTGACCAAATTGGCTAAATGGACGGCTGAACTCTTCAACGTTAGCTGTGGGATTTGGTCACAAGGTGAATTAATGGAGGATTAATAGAGATTGCATGGTCAATTCCCTCATGAATCTACAAAATTGTAGCCAGACCTTCAGCAGCCCATCAATAATTATCCTGAGCCATCCAGTCTCCTTGCTGTCATTCTCCAAAGAGATTGTCAACATCAGTGTAAGAAACACAGGGGTAAGAGTGGAATTTGTGCACTTGACTGAATTACTGCTATGAGACCTGTGGGCTACAGAAGCCCATTTCACGCAGGACTTTGTAGGATGGCCGGAGGGTAAGGCGGCTGTTTTCCATTTCTTTGACAGAAAGGTGCTTGTAAAGAGGAAGATATTCAGGCCAATAAAGACCTACAGTAATATAAACTGAAAAGAAAACTGGCTGTTTCTTTGAGACTGCATGGCTGGTCACCTACTTCCAAAACCATATGAAAGCTGCCCCATTTACCTATGAACTTAGTGCAAGAAAAGACCCCACCATAAGACAGGAAACAGAGCAACTGTGTGGGAATCAATAAAGCCAGCCAAGTGCCTACTTTAGCTTCATTGGTGTGGCAGAAGATACGAGCTGATTCAACAGGTATGTATGCTACTTCTGGGAAAATGGAAAGCCTAATTACAGTTATGATTGGAAAAGACACTACAGATGATTCTTGGTCACTTCATTTTCCCTGAATTTATCAAGTTATCTTTTTCCAAACTTAGGTGGAAAAGCCAATCACAGGTAGGTTGTCTTCTGTATCTAGTAAGCTACAGGAAGCAAACCAAAGAGCAAGCATCAGTACAAAGTGTGCCCTGCACATTTTAGGCAAGAATTGCCTGGCTCTGCTTGTGACATAGCCTCCATCTGGCTACCCGTTTAGTAGAACGCACCTTTAAAAATAAATGCCTTTATTTGATTGAAAAACCCATGGAGGACATGATTTAAAACAAAGCATTATCCAGCATCAAGAATGCTGAAACAGCTCAGAGAAACAGCAGTTTGGCTGGCATATATAGACACACATGTATGTATACATACACATAGTCCTTGGTGCTGTTCCTAAAGGCTTTTAAAATGAATTTGTTTCTTTATGGATAGAATATAGTCTTTTGAGGCTATGACTTGGAGAAGGTGGAACTATTTCCAGCTTTGTCAAGCACTGTAATCATGAAAAGGCCAGTCGTTCCCTCTTCTTCCCACTCTTCTTCCTGCCATTCTTCTGTGTTACTGGCTTGGTTGTGCCTATGAGACAAACATTAACAAGGTAATACTTGTAATTTTTCAGCAATTTGGAAGAACTTACGCTCTGTTCTATTTGCTCCTGTAAGGACTTTGTTATGTGTAACTGATCGTTGAAGTCACGTTACGGTTTTGGGCTTGCTGAATGCATGGTCATGATGCTATTAATTTCAGCATTAATAAATGGTTTTCCAAACAGTGTGTACATATAGGGAAACAGAAACTTCATTATTTCCCCAGTGTCAATGAGAACAGAACCTAACTCACCTGAATGTTTGTGAATTCTCATATGTAATCCACTCAATTTAATTATGTGATCGCATAGCTTTTAAAAAAATATTCACTCTCTTCTGGCTCTGGCACTCTCCATCTGTTATACCTCTAAAATTGGCTTTTGTATGTTGAATAATCAATGTTTTGTTTTCATTCCTTACATACTACATTGTGAAAAATCTATAAACACAAGACTTCTCACTAATTATTAAAATGCCACCATTTATTGTAACTAAATATTTACTTAATTTATACCAACAACTGTTTTCCACTTAATTCAAAATCGTCCACGACCTTTGAGCAGTAGCTTCCTGGACAGTTAAGTATAGACTAAGTTTCCTTTTGGAAGAACAAGAAACATAGCTTTCAATTATTTAAAGTGTTGGCTCTTCAGAGCAATGGATTCTCTCATTCCGAAATTGCTCAGTCTCAAACAATGCCATGAGCAATTTTGACCAAAACATCTACATGTTTTAAATAATAAAACCAAACACACACACAAACACACAAAATGCAATACCACAGTAGTTTCTAAAACATACTTTCAAAGACATTAACGCGTGCTTTAATTTTTAAGCTCCTGAATTGTACCAATGATAAACTGGTATTTTGAAGGATTCAAAAACTTCACCCAGTGCAGAGGAGCTGCCCAGTGTGGAGAAAAGTGCGACCTTGGAAAAACTGACTGCTGCTACAGAGAAACTTGGTAAATAGGTTCCTGCCTGGTTTCCTTTCATCATTTACAAACAAGACCAGTGTCCAAATGCAGCTCAACTGAGATTACAGACCTGTTTTTAGACTGTGTGACTAACAGAGGGGAAACTATCTCTTACCACGAGTTGAAAAGCACTGGAAAAATAACGATGGCCCTATCAGATTAAGGGATATAAAAACTGGCCTGAGAAGAGTAGCAATTTCAGACTGACCACCAGCATGCATACTGCTATTTTTCTTTTCTGTTTACCATATTTATATAAATATTCACTAAGTGTTTATTTGTAAGGCTTCATTTGGCACTTCCTATACACCCTAAAATTTCATCGACTTCAGTGGGTGCATAACAGGATGCCAGCTCAGGCCTAAGGTTTTGAATTATGCATTGCATATTTCTTCCTATCTGAATGAAAGCCTGTTAGTATACTTCCCAATCTAAGCATCAGGCCTCTGGTCAATGTTTATATTGGAAGTCAACATCCTTAATCAAAAGAGAGTTTCTAAAAAGACAAGGCTGCTTTGGAAATTCTGGTCCTAGTTACACAACAATTCATCACTTCTCTGCAGTTTGGAAGCTCACATAACAAACATAACACAATGAGGTCTGAATCAAAGCAAGTAGCCCAAACTTAGTAGTGGTGTTTTCCTTCCTATAATTTCTGCCAGTCTCAGTGAGGCATGTTTATTACACATTTTTACAGATTATATCCTAACATAAACCCAAGCTAGGTCCTTGTCTGGAATAAGTTCTTGTACTACTAGTATGAAGTCTTCTAAAAATATAGCTCAGAAAAGCATATGACTCGAAATAGAGTCATTTCGAGGGTAATTTAGGTTGCTATGTTGTCAACACATAACGGAGAAACCTGTGATTGCTGAGCAGATTAGGTTTCTGGCTATTCTTCAATATGTTTATATTTTCTGAAACAGCCTTTGGAAATACTGTTAAAGCTGGGTCGAGGATTAATTTTATTAGGTTCGCTTATTTCTGCCAGTCTTGACCTTAGGAGGAAGACACTCAGGGACAGCTTTGTCTCGAACCCGGTTTCATTCATTACAGTGAGCTTCACTGGCTATTCATTATGGACTATTATTATGGATATTCATATATGGACTATTATGGCTATTCAATATGGACTCCAGTTCATGCTTGTGCAAAATGGCACGTTATTACTTTCTAGATGTGTAGGGTAAGGGATTATTTAGGGCCACCTCCATCTTTCTTATGCTTCAAAATAAACAATTTTCCAAGACCAAGTCTGCATCTGGAGGCTCTGTGTCAAGAGCAGTGTAAGTACCCACAGAAATGAAAGCTCTTCATTTGCCTGTTTTCTGCTTGTCCTGTACCAAACACTGTGAGGCATGGTGCAAGTATTGACCAAGCTTGGTGATTTCCCTAACTTGCTCACAAACTCATTCAGTTTTGGCCTCAGAGAAGATTTAGGAGTCTTTCCGCTTTCTTGGAAGGAGATGGATTAGGCCATTATGCTTCGATCATTTTATAATGTTTACAAATGATGCAGCCTGCAAAGGTGTCTCTAGTACCACATAAACAGAAGACCAGTCCCACACTCTCACACCAGAGAGGAGTGCTGAAAGCCAGATGGTCGTGGGTGGAGAGGTCCCTGCAGCTGATGTGGAGCTACCACAAAGATCTTGTTTTAATGTGCTATTCTGCCTTCTAAAGGAGATTTGAGAGGAAAGGATCTCAAAGGCGTTTGAGGCTGGTCTCTTGTGTCAGATACTACTGTATCACATGGACTCTTTCATTAATTCATCGAGCTTCAGAGTAAAAGCAATGAAGGTTTTTCATCTGGCTGCAGCAGTTCTTGACTGGTCGGTGATCTTTGAAAACTGTCATCGTCTTCTGCCATTAGATAAGTTTATAGCATTTTTTAACTCTGTGTTGTCATCAAATCCCCCCGTTTCTCCTTTGGTGGTTTTCAGAGAAAGTACCATTAAAAATAAAATATTTATTGTGGAAATATTGCTCTTATTCCTCTACCAGAGTTGATCATAGCAAGGCCTTCTGATTAAAGCTTTTTAAAGCATTTCAAAACATTGAGTTGGAAAGCACTTCCATATTTATTGTTGCTTGAAAGTCTTCCTGCAGTGTCTTCTCTGGCCTTTCAGTCACCCTAACAAAAACCACGAGCATGTAAATGCAAAACGTGATATATCCCTGACAATTTTCATGCTCTGCCTCTCTTCACAGCTAGGACATTTAAGAAATTAAAAAAATAAAACAAAGTAGTTGACATTTATCGAAGGGAAGAGGTTATGGAATTATGTCAAACAGAGCACTGCAGTAGAACAAAGCCTGCCAGTAAGTTTAACTCTTTCTAGAGTTTATTACTCGTCATAATTATTAACACATTTTTAGTTAGAACACCATTTGGATATCATTAAAATAAATACAAACGATCTTGGCCTATCCTTAAGGATCTTTTTTAGTCACGCTTTTTTTGTCACTCAGCTCACTCACATTAGATCATTTTTATCATAGAGTATCACGTTATGTACATTAAACAGTTTAGCAATGTCCAATGTCCTGTTGAGCTGGAAATAAAATTGCACAGATTTGTCACCGTATTGCAAATGACTTGAAATAAATGCTCGTGAACTGTATCTTCATATAGCAGAGACTTAGCAGTGTATTCTCAATAACCAGTCTCTAAGTTCGTGTTATGAACCTGAACCTCCTGGAACTGAAGTCAATCTCAGCTGGAGCTTTGCCTTCACTTGGGTACTTGAGTTGCAGTATCCCCTCCACAACATTTTTATGGCCATGGATCAACAAGCGGAGGAGACAGGGACTCAAACTGAAATGAATTCTCACATCATTTGAAAGTGATTTGCTCTCTGCCCCCTGATTAATTTAAAAACAGTGATTTAAATTAATCTATTTTGTCACTGAAATGGCTAGAAGCATTTGCTAGGGTACACACTACATCTAAACTGTTGAGAAAGTAACAACCAGCTGAGAGGTAGGAATGCAAATCTGGGGATAATACTTTCTTAAATTGCTCCTCTAGATCCACTAAAGGATATCCAATTGCATGTTCACCAAGGCTCTTGCAGTACCGGCTAGTTACTTCTTCCAAAGCCAAGAACTTGTGTTGTTTTTTTCATATCACTTTTCTAGAAGTCCTAGTTCATCTTAAATTGATTTCATTCTTAACACAGCCAGATAACTAAATTACTTCCTTGCACAGAGTTTGCCAAATGGTCTTCCAAATACACAAAGACTCTCTGAATTACAGATAAGGCCACTTAGCAAATGAAACATTTCAGCACATATTACAGATATGGTCCCAAAGGATCATTTTTGGTGTAGAACACAATACAGTCACCATTAATAAATTGCATCTTCATAGAATATGTTTTGACGATAAAGGCAAATGAGAAAACAAAATCTTAACAAAAGACAATATTCTTTCCCCTGTTTACATGAGGAAAGGAATTTGAGGAAAGAACTTTTGCCTCTTCCTTCACAGAATAA
>VZTL01067254.1:69450-87478 GCA_013400535.1 Scopus umbretta | reverse complement strand
TCTCCAAGAATATACCTGATAAATTGTGGGGTAAGCAGTGTATTGTACTCTGTGGAATGCTGTCAGCTTTGGAATATATAGTATATGTATTTACAGCTCCTGGCAGCCCTTGTTTGAGAGCAGGACTTGCTGTGAGGATATGGTGACACTGTTCTAATCTTGGAACCACTTTTAAGCTTCCAATCAGTGGGACTCCTAACCTAACAGGGCAGGTCAAGGCTTTCAGGGTATTTGTATTAAGAGAGATTGTTTTGTGTTGTGTTCTGGACCGCTGAATAAAGCCCAGCTGCAAGTGTTGCTAACCATCTTTGTAGTAACAGGTTTCCAGTGACTGCTCAGTTGCGCTGCCATGGTATGTTCTTGTCACACAGGGGAGCTAAAGTCATCAGCTGGTGTACCTTTGCCTCTTGTGGCCTTCTACAGTCACAGTGGAGTAACTTCTGGAGTCCCAGTGACATTTACCACATCTTTGTAGTCACCTTTTGGTGATGTATAACAATACCTTGATTGCAGGAGGCTGAATGCTCGGATTGCTATGAGTTTTCTGGCTTCCATCTCTCTTGAGGTTAGAAGCCCCTTTTCGAGATGCCCAACAGCTGTTTCTTCAGTTGCTCACTAATTGCTGGCCAGTGAGTATATCTAATACATCTTTCTTAATTGAAAGCAAATGTCAGGTTTTTGACAGATAATACAGGATTTAAAGGGTAGATTTTCAAAAGCACAAAGGAGAGCTGCATATCTGTGCCACTGAAGTAACACATTTTCTAAATTGTGAGTTTATGCAGCAGCCATAAAGGTCTGACTGCATTTCAAGTGTCCCTGTGCAAAACTAGCTCTGCATCCATTAGCACTGTCGGTCTTGTTCACTTTGGCCTGGGGTGGCTGTGCCAAGTTAGCACCCTGAGCTACAAGCAGGCTCGCTCCTCCTCGGTGAAGGCTGTTGTGCTGCAGCCACCTTTCTTGGGTCTTGATTCTCCAGCCTGCAAATTTAAACTTACTCAGATATGCCAGCATGGGCCATACTGACACTACCCACACTTTGGATTGTAGCGTAGACCTAGAATATACTTCTGAGTGTATATCTGATTGCTTTACTCCAATGGAACCTACTGAGTATTCAGTATCCCCTTATTTAGCCACCTGAGTATATTAAAAATGTGCTTTAGGTGCAGTGGAAGAAAAATAGCAAGATCTTACTTGATAAAAAGTAAAGAGCAAATCACAAATGTTAATGGAATTTAACATTGAATTTGTGAGACTCCTGTGCTTAAAGGGATGTTGAGTAGTACATCAGATAAGATAGTGAATTCAAAATGTGATTGTCAGTAGGAATCAGTGCATTGTTTCACTGCTGAAACAGTATTTTTCCAGTTCATTAGTTACTTTGTTTAATTTTAAAAATAGATAAGACATAGGGGTAAATTTACTGCAATTGCCAATGAAACCACACAAGGAGTCCCATAAGAATGTGAAAGGAGTGCAGTTCCTTATAACAGTGTAATAGCAAAAGCCCAATTAATCAGTGGTTCTTTGCAGATTTTAGACCAGAACTGGCATGTTACCAAACTGCCCTCAGAAGAGGTCTAAAACAGCTCAGGAAATGATTTAATGGGCACCTGGTCACAGATGTGTTCCTGCCAGACATACTGTCTGCAATGGTACATCCCAAAATGNTCCTGCCAGACATACTGTCTGCAATGGTACATCCCAAAATGGCCCTACAGGGTCTGAAATGCAAGGAACGTACACAGAAGTTCTTCTTTTTAGACTTGGAGAGGTAATAAAAGAAACAACAAAAACCCGAAACCCAGAAAAAAATCTGCTATGTAGTCTTCCTAATCTCTGACTTTCCTGTTAGTCATGCTGGCAAATACCTATGTTGTTTGCTGACATTTTGGTCAGTATTTCATCATTTCTCTGATCTTTTTTGTCAAATCAGGCTATACTTTGTTTATCTTGATGTCCACTTAATTCTCACAGGGACTTCAGATGTTGCAAAAGAGCAGGAAGTGACTGGCTGGAGGCAGTCACAAATGTTCAGCTAAAGCCATCAGGAATCATGGTGGTGTTTGATCCCTGCGATATAAACTTCTAACAAGTTGCCTGATTTTGCTCTGCCGTTTTTGGAGCGCTCGTGGTTCCGCTGAACAATGATTTCATTCTCTGCTTCGTGCTGTTTAATGTAAGGTTGCATGGTAATAAATTTAGCACCAAGTTACTGACTGTGCCCAGATGATGGAAACCTGCCTGGACTGACCACTTAGGAATGTTACTGGTATTGTTGTTTCTGGCCAGGTTTCAACTGGAAGGGGGTGTGATAAAGTAGCTCTGATTTTCTTACATAATTTCTTTCTGCCGTAATTAGATCTGATTGTTCTGATTTTTGCACGTAAGTTTAGGAGCATATGTAAGGTCACTGGCATTTTAAGAAGTGCTGGCTAATTTGAGTTTTAAAGAAAAGGTTTAGAAACCTGAATTTTGTATAATTATCTAAGTTAAGAATGTTTCCATTTGGCTCACTGTGAGGTTTCTGTGGCGGTGAGACTTCAGTGAGGTCAGTTTTTCATTTCTGGTAGGAACTTTTAGATAATAAATGAGAGAAAACTCTTAAGAAATATGAGAAATATTTTTAGATAATAGACTGAAAGAAGTGTTTCTCATATTTCTTAAATGTTTACTTAATGCTTAGAAATTTAAATAATCCTTATTTAATATACTAGAATTGCCATAATTCTGCCTTTACTAGATTTTTTTGTAACATCTAAATAAGATTTAATTTGCAGGTCTGATTATTACTTGCTTACTGTTTATTTCTGACACTTTGGCACATTTCAGATGTGATATCTACTACTTGACTTTCTTATCAACACTTTGTTCCCTTTGCTAACCCATCTTCTTCATGACAGTAATAGATGCATGTGAGTCCTGCTTTCTCTCACCTGAACATCAATCGTGCTTTTACAGAAAAGACTGCAGCTAGGTGCAGTGAGCAGCTGCCTTGCATAATGTTTGTCATTAAAACGGTGGGTATCCAACAGTACAAATGACAAAGATTTAAAGAGGACCTTTAAGGTTGGTGTACATAATTGCAGTTAAATTTTTTTGTGACAGTCGTGGAACACTTTAGGATGGAATTTATCTTGCCTGATAATAGTGTTCTGATATTAATAGCACAAGTCTATTTTCAGTGAGTTAAATAGGTCCATTTGATGATACATAGATAAGGGTAGGCACCTCTAGAAGGTCATCCCACTCTGGGGTAGATGGTGTCTGATTTTCTCCACTGACTACAGAGGAAAGTGTAGGTTCCTGGTGTATGTCAGACAACTACGATCTACAAAAGGTGGAGTTGTAAAAAGAAGCAATGCGTGCAAGTTAAAAAGCAGAAGCGTACAATGTGTTATCATAGATACTTGTGATTTATCCTGTATTTATGCATTCTCTTTTCATTCATCCGTTTCCTTGAGACTCATGCTAGCATATTTGTCCATGAACTGTTTTCTAGGGCTTAGGGAGAAGGATCTCTATGCATTCTGTTCTGCCTCCAAATTACAAGAGGCTGAGGCACAGGGAAATTGTTGCTTTTCATTTCCATGGTTTAGGTTTAGAGAATGAAATAAAAAGTTTTTTGTCTGCTATGGTAAGCTACAGGATGCACAGAACTGACTATTGCATCATTCAGATGGAAAGAACTCATTTTGGTTTAGTAGTATCTAGCATTTCCTCTAAATCTGCACAATACTTCACATAAAACCCGTGGTAAACTGGCTGCATGGAAAAGCTCACATAACTCATTATTTTTTGTGAAAGGCAGGTTGAGAAGTGTGAGAAAGAGAGGAAAGGGATATTATAATTTCTTTCTCCCTCTGAACCCTTTACAAATGGTTTCCTGGTAACACAAGCCCTTGGTGTGGCAGATGGATTTTATGAGAATTAATTGCAATAATATTCTATAAAACTGTCCCAAACGTTTTCAGAACCCATTTCCTCCTCTTTATTTTTCTGATGTCTATTACAAGGGCATGTCATAAATATATATCAGGAATATTTCTACACATAAGTAAGAGAACTGATTTTACTTTTCACTTTCACAGAGGAATAAGTAAAGGTATTTAAAAGTGCACTTGACTGCAAATACCATCAAGAGGTTGCTGTAAAGGAAAATGCTACATTGCTGCAACAGGATGGGCTACATGACCACACTGTACTTTCTGGTCTGCCATCTGTGATTCCTTGGGACACTGAGAAATGACACTGGGGATAGGGGTGGAAGAAATCACTCAACACGTTTTGATATGATCACATTAAGACAGCGAATACGGAGTTCGTTTGCTGTTTCCCAGCTGCTGCTCACACGGTGCTGGGAGCTGAACGCTTCCCTGCGTCTCTAGCACTGACTCACAGGAGGAGAAGTAAACAAAGCACAGTCCATTTTGATGGTCCATGTTTATATATTGTATCTCGGTAGGGAATATCTCAGCCAGGAGCCTCGGTAACCTGGAAAAACTGAAGAGTTGTGGTCTCCACTTCAGAATAAAGAAATAACCTGTGGCTGAGATTCTTTTCTTATCTGTGGCTTTTGTTTTTGGGAACACTCTTCCTTTTAATTTTGGTTGGATTGATTTTTCTGGAAAGAATTTAGAGCTCCTAGTAGCTTCAGGTGAAGCCGAGGACATTTATTCTCTTTGAAGAACTGGCCTTAAAACTGTAAATTTGTGACCAAATGGAAGGATCGAAAAGCAAACCAGCTTTTAAAACACGATCATCCATATATAGGCAGATAGCAGGTCCATGGCATGACTAGCAACTAAAAGAACTTTTTTCACCCCTCTTTTTTTGTAGCTTGTGCACCTTATTTTCTTCCTTTTGAGGCATATAGAATTGGTTGTCTATGTAGCAACCCCCATTTTTGAAATAACAAACAGATACAAACAAATAGAGCACTCGGCTTTTCAAAAACGTTCAGTGCTAGCTTGTTTAGTACGTTATTAGTAGAAACAATCAGACATCCCGCTGGTAAATAAGCAGTGCAGTCACTTGGCACCTTCTACAATAATACAGTTGTGGAAAGTACGAAAGATACCGAGGGGTGTACGCTTGAAAATAGGTTATGAGGAATTTGAATATAGTCACAGTTTCAGTAGCAGCTGCGATGGAAGCGGCACAGGGAAGAAGCATGTTGGGTTTTTTTTTTTTTCTGCCATGCTTTTCTGACTGGGTTAGGTGGGGCAGAGGACACAACTTCTAGGATCAACACACACTCCAAAGCTTGGAGAAGCACCTTTTAGAACCTGAAAACAAAGAGAAATATCATCTATCTGATCCATGAATGGAGCACGTTGTCTGGCTGCAAAAGCAGCACGCCCACAGCAATGCTGCAGGGCAGTGAGAAGGAGGGAGCAGGCCCATCAGGGGCCCATCAGGGGATATTGCATAAATGCTCTTTATAATGCAGGAAGAGGCTGCTAGCAAAACCTTACTGTCCTGAAGACCACCTCTGTATCTGGAACAAGGATTTGGTAGATTAGAAGCCTCATGGAGATACCACCAGAAGGCTAGTAGGGAAGAAAGAAAAAAATGCTTCTGCAAAATTAATTTTTGCTTAAATTTGTAGAAGAGATATTCAGACACCATTTCTTTTCTCTTCCTGCTTCCTAACTTGACTCTAAGAGAGACGATTAAACATCTTTTGTGAATCTGCTTCAGGAAAGATGAAATTATTGGCGTGATAATGTGTATACTTTATTACCTTCTATAAGCAATTTTAGAAAATCTAGATTTAGGCATTTGTATGTTATTATTTATGAATAGGGTTAATTATAGCTGTGAGCCATGGAGGTAGGTGTGTGACTGTCTAAGATTACATTCATTGATTATGGTAATACATCGAAGAAGTACTGCTTAACTGAATTTATTGATATTTACTGATTTTTTATGCCTTGAGTTTATGATCTATTTCATTTTATACCAGCAAGAATTTGAACTTCCAGTTACTGCTGATATTTCTTGTTCTGACTGTACAAAATTTCCTGTTTCATCTGTAGCTACAATTTTTTTATCATTTTGGTGGTTTACACTCAGGGGTAAATTTGAGTGTAGGACTACTGTTGGTTATCAACTCCTATCTGTATCAACAGAGTGAATGAAGGATTACAGGTTTCCTGTATCTCAGCTTGCTCAGTGTGTGTTCATGCACCAGGGCTGACCTGCTTGTACGCCTTCTAGGTGGTAATCAACAGCCTGTGTAAGTGCTTGAATATGAAACAGGACTGTTGTAAAGAAGAATAAAGTGCAGGTACATTCAATCTCTTGATTTGCTTCTGAGACTCTTCCACCAGGCTCAAGTGTGATGAGGTTTTTGTGTCATTTTGGAGACTGGCTTCGCTAAGCTGTGGTGTGAGTACGCGATCTGATTCCATCGGAAAGATCAAAGCAAGCAAGCTGACCTTCCCTCATTACCCTCCCCTGATCTGCTGTTCTGTGGAGAAGCGTGGTTGGGTTGTGCAGCAAAGTTTTGTGTGCATCGTTAGAGCTGCATTAGCTTTGCTGTGGGCAATGGTCTTTGCACTGGCAATGAGAAGAGGTGGATTTGCCTTAATGTTGTTCAACAACTTAAAAAAAAAAAAAAAAGCCAGTTTTCATTTAACGATCATGCAGCTTCTACCTTATTAATCTGCTTGCTGAAAAAAACAATTTTCTCAGAGAGAAGCTATGCATAGGATCAACATAAGTATTGTTGCATATTTACATGTACAGGATCCA
Source organism: Scopus umbretta (assembly GCA_013400535.1). Lineage (NCBI taxonomy): Eukaryota > Metazoa > Chordata > Aves > Pelecaniformes > Scopidae > Scopus > Scopus umbretta. The sequence continues at coordinate 80,716 of VZTL01067254.1, read as the reverse complement.
AATGTGAAAATGCTGCATCTGTAACTGTCTCTAATTGTTGAGGCCATTTTGACTATTGAGTTATGCAGATATACCTGCCTCTGCCATTAACTTGTTTTCCCGAGTATGCTGTCCATCTGCTTCAAACTGTCTAAATGCATGCTTAGCTTCATTACTTGTTACTACAAATCAAATAATAAGGGATAAGTGCCTACATGACACAGCCTGACTCACATCCCAGGTACATTTATTTTGTATCTAGCAGTTAGATGGTGCTTTCTAGGTTGGCCTGGTTATTAATTTGGATTTACATTGTTTCTACGTGATTATTTTGCAGATGCCTTGTTGCCTTTCTTTCTGTCTTCTGTCTTTCTCTCTTTGCGTGTCTTTTTCTCTCTTGCATTCTTTTCTCAGATTTTTGGGGTGGGAATTATTTTCATGTTTAATTTCACTGAAAAAAGGCAAATATATATAGTTCAGAGGTTGCACAGATTAGTAATGTACATAAGGAAGAAAATTAGTGCCGTTCAGATGAGTTAATGGTATTCCTCTGTGTTTCCTACATGTACTATATATGATTTAGGATTATTTCCCCATCCAACTTTTAAATACAAGAAACACCAGCATGTTTTTGTCACTGATTAGGTAACACCCAGGCCTTCCAGGGCTTCCTCTTTGTTTCAGGGCTTTTGTGTTGACACTGCATCTCTAACACTACCTAGGCTGGTCTTTCAGTTATGAGATCAACTTACTTTTTCACTCTCTTCAGAAAACTGTAGCAGAGAGCAATTGGTTGGCATAAATTATATTCTGGAGCCTGAAAAATGCTAGCAGATACACATGTAGGGCCAATGGGATAAAAGGAGAAACCTGTGTATTTTTTAGCAGTACGAGAGGAGGTTCATTAGACAACACTAATATCTTTGACCATAATTTGTAAGGAAATAAGGGCAAAAGGCATCTTGCTGTTCCTGCTTTGCAAGCAGTGTGATTGAAACACATTTTTAATTCCAGCCTCTGCATTGAAAATGGGATTAGTGTATTCTTTGTATTAAACATTTTGTGATTGTGTTGCCTTTAGAGCTTAAATTGTTTGTTCAACACTATTGTCACTTTTAGTACTGAGAGAAAAGTTTTCTACCACTAAAAACATTTTAAGAATAAAATTTCTTATATTTTACCGTCTGCAGATGTGGGTTAAAGGCTTCAGTTACGATTGGTCTGAAAATACTGATTGGTCTGAAAATACTGTGCAGAAGCATGCATAAGGCTCCTTGCAACCAAAGTCACCTAAATAGGTTGCTCTCCTTAAAAGGGCTATTGTTAGTTTGAAGGAGGGATTATGGCACATGCCTTCCATCAAAGCATTCCTTCCCCCAACTGCATTTACTCCTGATTTTGACTCTTCAGTATGGCCTTATCCATCTCTCACTGTAATCCTTAGAAGATCCTCCTTGGCATCTTTAGCAGTTGAATCAAGTTTCATGTTCATCTTCCTTATTCACATTCAATCAAAGTAAGTGCAGTATTTTTTCATTCTGGCTACTAACAATAGCCACTAAACTACCACAAAACAATTTTTGCTTTTTGACCCAGTTGCCTACAAGGCGTTCTTTGGAACAGAGCAGATATGCTTTTTAGTGTGTTATGAAGATAACGCAGCAGCTGTATTTGGCAAGGGTGCACTGGTTTAAATATCAGTGTCTACCAGACTAGAGGATGTCAAAAAAAGAGAAATAAGTATGACCATAATAGATGACTATGTAAACCATGCCTTATCATGAAACACTGAAGGAAAATACTCTGGATCAACAGAGCTTTGGTTTGGTTATGTCAGAAAGCTGATGTATTTAAGTTTCTGTATTGCTTTGACCTTGGCTTGCATACAGTGTTATTGCAGGGTATGACAGTATCTGTCACTTCTCCAAACATATATTTGATATATTTAAATTCCTCCTCTAACTTAGTACCACACCAAAACATCATATATCAGATATATGAAAATTTGTTCGTTTATTTTGAAATCAGGTAGTGAATTCAGCAGAGGGTTAACTACTATAGTAAAAATACATAACGTGGCATAAGTTTGGACCAAATTTATTACTGAAGATTTTGATTTTAATCCTAAAATTGATCTGTCACACATCTGCTCAAGTTAAAAATCCCATGTATTTAGTAGCATGTTTTTCAGGTTTCCCTACAATGAGGTAAATTATACAAGTGCCAGAATATATTTTGCTGTTGCCTTTCATCCATTTGCACCACCTACCTCTGAAGCATTGATCTTCTCAGTGTTTGAAGTACTGTGTCTTCTTGTGCCTGCTAGGGATTTCAGTTTAGCGGTGTTCAAATGGTGGTGAGCTTGGATTTAGGAGAAATAATAATAACAGTAATAAACAACTCTTGGACTATGTGAAGATCTAGCTGTACTGTGCAGAATGGTCTGCTTTTCGCCTTCCGCACTGCAGCCGGAGGACGAGGTAGTTTCTTGATCTCAGCATACCAAGAGGGGTGCAATATCTGCCCCTTCGGGAGAGCGGATGAGATAAACGGAGTGAATTAGGGAGTGCAATGCCGAGCTGATGTACTCTCAGATGTCAGATGAATTGAAGTTGTTGTAAAGATCTTTGATAGCAAAGCTTGTCATCTGATTACAGTATTAGGGCTACCAGTGGATGGCACTAACTGGGACCCTTCATTTACTTCTGAAAAAAATACAAAAACAAAAGAAAAAAAAAAAAAAACCAAACTTGGAGAAATCTTTTTAAAAGCACCCCTTTCGTTTACATTTACATCATGGTAATGAAAACTTGACAGTCCAAGAGAAATAGTGATGAAAGGGAGTACAAAACATGAGAAGAGATTTAAGTAGCCTGCAGCCTTTTCCACAGAAGAAAACGCTCCCTTGCCCTTAAGGTGCAGTGGATGTTTTAATCGTTTTTTTCAGAGAATACATACATTTCTGCTGCATCTGTCCATGTGTAATGCAAAGCTGTTCCAGTGATTCAACTACTTGCTGACCTAAGACAGCAGCTAGGAATATCTATCTAAATGGTAATAAGAACCTTGAAGGTTAATGCATGTTAGTGTGCAAAATACTCAAAATCTTTGGTACTTTAGTTTTGTCTCATTCTGGTTATTAAAACTAAGTAAATCTATGAGTTTCCAATAGAATTGTTCTAGAGACAAATGACAGAATTTGCCAGTAGTTTCTGTTGGGCAGATTTGCAACATTACTATTACCATAATCGCTGGTCAGTTTGACAGTTATATACAAATATATATATTTAATCAGGGCTGTTGAACAATCAAAGCCTGATAAGAAAGTGGACTCAGGCCAGGGAGTTAATGAGAGCTTTCTGCAGGCGCTGGGGCCTGCTTTATGGCCCTCGTGATAGTGGGAGTGGGAAAATTTTACTGGAGACAATATTAGAGCTTTTAGAATCATTTTTCTGTGAAAGAATCTAAAAGAGAAAGAATTTTTTTTTTAATGAATTGATTCCTAAATAATTTTGTGAAACTTAAAAAAATATATATTATCAGAAAACTAAATTATAAAAGTGTTAACACTTGAGACTGCGAAGTTACGAAGTTAATTTATCGCTGCCTCTGGGTCATGTTTTGGACTGTAAAATGTTGAGTGAGCTTAAACAGAGCACGCCATTCTCACCCTGTGTTCTGGAAGAAAAAATGGGAAATGCAGTGCAGCAGCATCAGTATCAAATGTGAAGTGCTAGTTTCAGTGCAGGAGGGTATTAAAATTGCCAATTTCTAGGGTTGAAGAGGTATCAAGAGTAGAAGAAAAAATACTTGTTGTTACCATATGGCTTGCTGCAGACTCACTTTCAAAAACCTCCAAGATCTACGGTTTTTGAATACTTTCTTCACTAAAATTAACCATTTGATCCATCCTTCCTTCCAATTCTGGGACAGGCTCTTAGAACGAGACCTGCAGCTTTGACCCAACTTTAATTACACTGCTGCTTTGTTTTGCATGATATGTGCAAATCGGCCTCTGTTTAATAAGATGCCGTTTTGTTCTCCTGTCAAAGAGTGGTGTGTGGCCGGGTAGCTGGTCTCATGAGATGGATACTTCCATTACTTGCCAGTTTTGAAAATACTTTGAAAAGAACTCTTCAAGAATATTGGATGGTTCTGCAGAATTTTTTTTTGCATAAAGTGGTTTCTGTAGTTGTGAGAGCGCTGTTATGGGATCATTATAAGGTGTCGTGTTCTACTAAGAGGACGTCAGTAGTTCTAATCGGTTAGTACAGTGTAACTAGACATATAAACAGTACCAGTGTCATAGGCACTACAGCAGAACATGTTATTTATGATAATAAGCAACTGCTTGACTTCTTAGATCCTGTAACACTCCCTTAGCCATTTGTTATATCATCTGTTAATCGCAATTAATGTACCTTTCATGTAAAATCTGACCTCATAGGTAAATAGTGGAAGGCTGCAGAAAAATGAGTAAGAATGCAGATGTTTAATGGGATGTTAGTCTGTGCTCATTAAAAAGTTATTTATCTAGTACGAAAGCTTTGGAAACAGTTTTTCTAAATGAGTTTCTTTTTCTCTTAATATTATTGGTTTAACGCAAATTGCATTTATCTTATCAATGTTTGCTTTTTAAGGCACCTGTAAGCTTAGTAGTGGATTATGACACTGACAGGTAAAGTTTGCTGACAGAATGGTTGTCCCAGTAGCACATATGCATCTAGTAAATTATGTCCTCATTTATTGCAGGAGAGCTGTTACCAGTGTCATTGTGATTTTTTCATTACTTTTTTTTTTTTTTTTCTGTTGAGAAGTTCTGCTTTGAAGAACATTGAATTCAATATAGCAATGCAGGAGGAAAGATAGTGCTTCAGTTATTAAAAAAAAAAAGAAATAGGCTCAGTAAGAATATTCAATTTGATTTTAAAACACGAAATAATATATCTGTTATTAAAGTGAGTGTAGAGATACAGTTGTAGCTTTCTACTGCCCTTTGTAGAAATGCCTAGGGGAAACAGAATCTGAATTCATTGTGAATATTTCTATTGCATAAAATACAAAGACACAGACTTTACAATTGTATTCTTACCATCTAAGAAGATAAGTGAAGTTAGAATAACGGATGATAGGGATGAGTGTATATGAGTTTTATATACATGCGAGCACTTGTGTTTCTGGTTCATTCTATGCTTTGGAAAAGCTGCAATGAAACTAAAATGTCTACGGGCCAGATTTTAATCTTAGTTCATAAACTAGCTGGGTACATCCAATGCAGTTCAGTTCATGCAAAGTTGTACTTATGCCATTAAAACTGCAGTATGACTTTTGTGTTTTACATGTACTTCTCCAAAAGAAACTAGTTATATGTGCTGTGATAAATGCAGGGTTAAGGGATCATATGTATTACAAAGTCATCCAACTTTCTATTCCCAGAGAATTAATTACATCCCATTTCCATTTTGTCAGTGTCATTTCCCACATTAAATAGAAAATAGGAAAAACATCCTTTTTTGGATTGATGTACCCTGCTTCCACACATTTCCTATTGGCTACCTATGGCAATTACATGAATTAAGTCATTATTTCTTAATATAGAAAAAGATTAAGTTACATACTCAGAGAAAAGCACATTCAAAGCCTTCTGTTATTCCTATAACCCACTCCTTCAGCGATGGCCTATCATCTGCTACGTGCAAGGGGCCATAAGCTGATGCCAAATATGTTCCAATAAATGTTGGCTCTCACATGAAAAATTTGCTTTAGAAATTATATATAAATTTTTCTTTTCATTAACATTGAATATGGGACTTTGAATTGTAATGAGGTCAAAGGCATGAGAAGTGATTTACAGTGTGCATAAAGAGTTACGGGACTTTTGTATGAAGTAAATGAGAAAAAAATCCCGTATTAAAAAATTAGTGGCTTCACCTTTGTAAAAATAATGATCATGCAGGATATGGCTTTTTAAGCAAATTATAAGTTAATATGTCTTTTATTTGCAGCGAAAGCTAATTAAACATTGACTTCATAACAGACACTTTTTAAATCTGCCAGCATAAGTGTCACTTACAGAAATACATTAAGTGCTTCTACATAACAATCTAATTAAAAATTAAGAAGTTAGTTGCAAATTTGTCAAAGCTAAGAATGTCACAGTCATTGAGAGATGTGGCAATATTACACTTTATTTACCACAGAGAGGGAGAAAAACTGGGCCAGAGGGGGCAACTATTCCAGAAACTTTGTGGCTCTGCATTAAATCTAGGGAAAACCAGTTTAGAGATCAAGACAGGATCGCTTCTGCTTGGATGTTGTGTAGTTGCAGAATCAGGAGCTGAGAGTTTAACCCTGCCGTATAACAAAGCATCATAACCTCAGGATCTGAAACTGTGTTTCTAATAACCTTGACATTCAAAAAAAGAGACAGGATAGAAAATTTAATCAAAAATCTTTGGCTCAGGAGAAAAAAAAGATCTAATACTGAGAAGCTGAACAAATGATGGCACTAGAGCAAGTCCAGTTGAGAGAATGAGTGGCAGAGGAGGCCCTAAGCAGCGGATGTGGAATTAACTGAGTAGAGCCAAGGTCAGACTTCAGTGTATGACTTAATGGAAGGGAATTTCAAGCCTAATAAAAGCCGTTCTTCACAGTAAGAAGTTGACAGCTGGGGATGGTGTCATCTGAAGAAGTTGGAAGTACTTTGTTGAACCCAAGAGACTAACTCCCAGGAAACTGTTGCATTACAATTTATGGGTTAGAAGCAGCAGATACTGAGTGCTGGAAAAAAGCTTAGGTACAGAATGACAGAAGAAGATGACCAGTCAGATGGCATTCTGGAAATGCTCTTTTTTCAGCTGAAAGGAACAAGGGACAAGGTCCCTTCATGTAATGACCAGATAAAAAAGCTGAGGTGCATAGAATCCTCTGGGCCCTGCTTGTTATTTATTTCTCCTTTGTAGGTTGATGTTTGCCTAGAAGATCTGCTTGTTGCAAAACTAATGCTCATACTTCGAGATACTGAGCATTTGCTGCTTGGCAAAATGCAGTTTTAAACCCACTTCAATTAACACGACCAAGTTATGTCTTTACTTAGTACAAAGGAGGTGGAAGGAAAATGTGATATAATTTAGATCAAATATTTGTCTGTCCTTTCAGTTAAATGAGTTTTCAGTCTCTATTCTTTATAACTCTATTGATAGTCATGGGCAAAAGCACCCTAAAACTTAAAGGATTTATTCAATAGGTTTGTTGATCCAGTGAGTGTCCTGGGCACTTTGTTAGGAAGATTGTTTCCTTCTTTCTTGCAGCAAGACCCTTTGTGTTCCGCGAACAGGTGTGCCCTGATTCAGGCTTTGCTTATAATCCACCCATGGTTGTCAATGCAAGTAGAGACCTTACAAAGTTCTATTTGCTTAACTCTTTAGTCTCACATGTCAAGATAAGAACCTGCAGAGCGACATTAAGGCATCGAATTGGAAAAAAAGGGAGGAGGGGATACGATGTGCACAGATATAGATCTTCATTCCTTTTGCTCAAACAATTTGTCTGAGAAGACATCCATTTTTGCATATTTTCTGTGCTTCATTAAAAATAGATGTAGATGTTTATTGTCTGCCTCAGAATAATAAAAATAATGGAAGCTTATGTGTTTGGTAATACAGTAGTGCACTCTGATCACACACTGCTGATGCAAGAACTTACATTTTGGAGATACTCAACTGTAGTTTGTTAGGAATAGTACAAATTGTAGGGTAAAATGTTTATAAACTTGAAGATCGTTGTATTTGTTGGAAAAAGTCAGGAAGTTGTCTTGGGTTCTTGGTGTGTACAGATCATTCGTGATCAAGTCAAAGTTAACCAACCGAAATTACCTCAGTAACACTGTTGTGTAATTTCGAGATACTGAGTGCTTATCAAAATCTGGAACACACAAAGAGGAATTATCTCTGCAGTAGGATGCAAAGAGAGATTTCTGATGTATAGCAACAGTTAGGGGCAGACAGAAACCACTGGTTTCTTTCTCCTTTTGCTAAAAAAAATAAATGGTGGGAGAGTCGAGTCTGGAAGGCAGACAAGCCTCTGCCCTGGCGGTGTTGGCACCATGCTCCCGCTGGCAGCCGAAACCCGCTCTCGCCCTGAGGAAGCCGCGCGCCCCGCAGGTGGGTTTGAAGAGCGCAGCTTGAGTAAAATACTGGTTAGGAGAAAAAGTCGATTGGTAACCATCGCACAGTAATGTAACTGCAGTGACACTGTGCTAAACGAGCAGAATTCACCCATTGGAATTTTCTGTGTGGACCAAACCCATTATTATGATCTGTACTTCCCAAAGCTTTTAATCCATTGTCCAACTATAACAAAATAAATTATTGTCATTCTTTGCGCGGTGAAAGTGGTGTTTGTGTTTTGTCCTTCTGCAAATCAGCTGCAGATGAAGCACTTAGTAGACTACAATATTAGCTTTTTTTTAAACTGTGATCATCAATTTTAGGATTTTTTACTCTCTATCATTATAGCATTATTTTAAAAAGGCAGCATTATTTAACAAAGGCAATCATATTATTTAAGACATTAAAATCACTTTTGGTTACATCAGAAAATAGTTAGTCTTTCAACGTATGCATGTACATATGCACAGGTAAGTTATTGACAGCGAGACAGTATTTACACAGATGTGTTCTGCTATTATGTTTTCTCTATCAACTGTTACCAGATCACATAAAACAAAACTCACCATAGCAAGGCTTTAGCCCTGGCTACAGAACTGGAAGCCTATAAATGCTACTTCAGGTGCAGTGTCTTCTGAGGTTGGGTGTGCAGGGCCCCAAGGAAGACCTGTGGCAGTACCATAAGCTGGACTTTCCTATGTTCCTGTAAGTGATGCAAGGAGAAGCTACAGATGCAAATACTGAGGAATGATCTGGAGCCTTGTGAATGAAATGCACATGATAGCAGTGGCAAGATCAATAGCTATAAACAATAGAATATGGAGAGAGAAAAGATTCTCTGTGCCTCTGGATGAACCAACCTTCAGGTCAAACCCAGCGAAAACCGTGATTTCCAAAACAATAGGGCATACAAGAAAAGAGGTAGAGCTTCTGTTTCTTATGCCATTCAACAAGATTTAGAAGGAAATACGGCCAGAATCAATGGTCATTACCTGATGAAAACCAGACATCCTTGGGAATAGTCTCATACAATCCAGGATAAGGCTAAATGCAATTAAAAGGACTCCACTGAGGCCAAAATGGCAGAGGAGCCAGAGGAAACAGATGGATCTTGAAGTATGGAATCATCATCATGAAGAAAGACTTCTTTTTTTAAGTTAAAAAAAAGAGAGAGAGAAAGAAAAATTTAGGTTAGGTAGTTAAAAAAAAAATCCCTAGAAAGCATAAACAACTATAAAGAAGAGAGTGACAGTCACTTTATTGGTTACTTGTAAAGGGGGAATTGGTGTTACTTTTCAAGTGCTTATTTTTCTAGAATTTGGCTTATGGGTCAGTTAAAGAATGGTTAAGCAATTTTAAAGAAGGATTCACTATTTACAGTAGTTTTTTTCATCTGCAGTTCATTTGTAAGGGGAGAATGTAAAACTACCCCACCTTAGATTTCGCTAACAAAATATATTGTTACTTTTTTGTACACTAATCACATAATCATTGTAAAAATGAGGCACCAGATTCTCATTTCTCACTTACCTATTTAATTTATACACTTGAAAGGTCTTTGCAATGTATCTCAGAATATAACAGGGCCTTCGTCTGCATGCAAATCCGATACAGGGGCTTCCCTCAAAGCTCCCAACACTTACCTTGCTGTATCATGTGGGTTCATAAGTCCTTTCTACAGAAGCTTACGTTAAAGAGAAGAACAGGTGTGTAGAGTAGGACAGTGGGTTTACTTTAGTAATATTGATGGAGTGAAATGCAATTAGCCTAATGGCTTTGCTGAATTAATGGGTGGTTTTACTTAAATTTAAACACAGGAGAAAACACTATAAAATTATCATTACAAACCGTGCTGTTCGGATTAAAAAAAAAAAAAAATCTGTGGTAAAATGGTTGCTGGTATATATTTTTATAGGCTACACATGGGAAAAAAAAAAGTCAGAATTACTTTTGAAAAGCTTTATGAATTTGTTTCTGATAAGCAAATGGTGGAGTGACAATACAATTTAGTAACTTAATCAGTATATTGGGATTCATGGGCTACTCAGAAGTTTCACCCTCAGGCAAGACCTGTGGTAGTTGCAGGGAAATGATTTATGCATTGTAATAAATGTTACTGCTCAATCTGTTTGCTTGTTCAATGGTTAAAGTCCCAAAAGAAAAGTCTATCTCAAATTAGGACTGGCATGCATTATCTGTCAGCTTTAGATAGTACTGTAAAAATCATTCAGCTGACAGAAATATTAGCAGAATGTTTTATAGATTTTTGTACTGGATGAATCCTTGCATTGGTGAGAAGCAACAGGGCTATGGTGCTGTGCTACAGGATTAAAGTTGCGTGTAGATGAGTAGTTTCACTCGGTGGCTCACTGCAAATGAACATCTGGACTGCATATTGATTCCATGTGTGCAAATGAGATCAGCCCAAATAATGACCAGAATCAATCAGGCTTCAGCCTAGAAGTAATGTACACTGGTACTGATTTGTTAGACAACCAGAATTGGCAGCACCTTGCATAATTTGGCACCAATTGACAAAGATTAGACTGTTTTGGGGCCTGACCAGTTATTAATTTGAACCCCCCCTCCCAAAATATTTTGCAAAGTAAAATCAGCTGCGGCTTATTTGTCCCTGCCCCCTCCTTTTCATACCAGCCGTAATTGTTTTAGACAAACAAGTGAGCTTGCAGCCTGTTCACTTTACACAGGAAGACATGAATTCTTTGATCCATACAATATTCTCTAGTTCAACCTTGGAGCTATTTACTGAGGAGATTTATTTGCAGACAGACAGTAAAGCAGTTCTTTACAAATGGAAATGAGTTCAGCTTCTTTGATTTTTTGGCTGAAGTTTCTTCCCTCCTGTAGGAGTCCTAGCACAAAACAATTGATAGGTACCTGCGCTGGGTTCTTGTTTATTGGAGAGTAGCACAAACAACGGAGTAGAAATCTCCCAGATTTTGTAGAGATTTTTTGAGTATTGTAACATCTCTCGATCAGAGCTAGGAATCAAACAAAACTGCCCTGGTTTTAAGTTTTGGACTAGACTTGCAATTCAGACAAGGGCTGCCGTGGCTCAGCAGCCTTTTGACCAAAGCTGCCCTCATTTTCAAATCACT